>JAEQML010068679.1:0-18085 GCA_016904865.1 Pissodes strobi | reverse complement strand
CCCCACGCTTTTTTCACAATAATACTAATATTTTTCGTTCATTATTATTTTCTGCCTGTATTAATAATTATTTTTTGTTTTTTAGTTCGATTGATCATTAAAGCGTGTTTCTTTAGTTTTTTTTAAACTATATTTATTTCCCACTTTTTAGTTTGATGTACTATTGACGCATTTTTTTAAACTATATTATTTAATATTTAATCCTGGCGATCCTCACCAGGATAATTAGATAAACTTATAAAATTATTGTATTGTCGTCGGTCCTTGATAAGACTGCAGAGCTACGGCCAAAAAACGGTTTTTCCCCCAAATTCACCCCCTTAAATTAGAGCCCCGCCGCCCCCCATGTGGCCCAAGGTAGCCCCCCAGGTACCACACCTCCCATAAAAATTTGGACCCCCTTCCGTTCTCCCGGAATTAATTAATAAATTTTTTCTTCTCCCCCCTCCCCTGGCCAAACGGGGGGGGGGGGGGGGGGTACCACCTCTAGTTTTGGCACAGAATCTCCATTTTACCCCGTCTATATCCCCTGAAAACGTCAGCCCTCTACCTCATCGGGAACATCGCGAGCTGGCGTTCGTCAGTTACAAACAAACAAACAAACAAACATAAAAACATACATACAGATGAAGCTAATAAAAGCGTGTTAAAAACAGCCCTATTGGAAAACGGGTGTATGAAACATGTAAATAAAGAACCAAAACAAATGTGGGACTCAGAAAGCCTAGTAGAAGAAAGAGACTGTTGAAGTTGAACCACTTTATATTTGCGTAAAATTTGTAGGTACTGAAAATGACTTCAGACTAAAACGTCGTAGTTTTATGTAAACAAATAGTAATGCTTTTCCGCACCAGCATTGTAACACAACTGTCCCCAAGCCACTGAACCTATGACAAATAGTTATGGGAAAACATTGTATTATTATTGCGTGTACATCAAATATATAATTAATGGCACGCACTTATTGTTATAAATAAGCATCTAAAATAATTACTAATTCCCAAGTCAAATAAATTAATCAGTTATAACTTAACCATTGACAGCCACCATGCTCAAACAATTCTCTCATGCAAGTCTCCTTTTTACAACCTGCATAAATAGTGCCATATCCCTAAAAATAGACTGCCACCATATTGTAACAGACCCTCGAAGTTTTCCAGAAAGATAGTAAACCCACTTAAAGTTATGACTCGGTAGAAATAATAAGCCCTTTTCACAAGACTTTACCCTTTCACAACCCCGTCTGACTCAACGCGCTGCACACAGGAAGGGGGTGATTTGTGTACTTCTAAATGCGCCCATTGTCTGAGAGCCCAGATAAGCCCTTTTTGCATTCTATCGATTAGGCTGGGATGGCGGGAATACGCTGCAGTGCGAGATTTTATTATTTTTTAGAACGGCATAAATTGGATTCTGTCCAAATATAAATTTGCCAGGAAGACTTTATAGAAATCTAAGAAGCTTTAAGGTTCAGGATAATTCATTCACTTGTATTTTGTTGAAAGCTTATCACCTGGTTTAAAATATCGATAAGTTTGCATGGATTCAAGATCCATTCAGGACCGGTGCTCCGTCTGAATTTATATCTGCAGAAAAAAGGAAGCCTATTGAGTTGGCTTTTTTTTGCATTGCGAAATCAAGGCGAAATTTGGCAGCATGAAATTGAGATCGAATTCGGAGATACAATATCTCTTTAATTCAATTCTTTGACACCTTATTATGTGCGAAGCTGGATTTTTGGGGGGTGCTGTGACATAGCGCAAGTAGCGTGCAAAAACTATATGGAAATGGAAATGGGAATGACCGTGGCTAGTTTGGTTCCAAGATTTGAGAAAATGTGCAATGTTTGCAGGCTCATTACTATAATAGCAATGAATAAATAATAAATGCATGAATTTATTCAAAAACGCAGTTGTTGTTTAGCTTGTTCATTATATTATGTCCATTACACTATTTCGTTTACGTGTTCTTTCTATGCTTTGACCAAGAAAAGGCGCCATGGGAAAATCTTAGTTTAAGAAGGGCGCGGCCCCTAGTCAAAAACATTTTAGAACCACTGCCTTAACACTATTATGAAAAATAACTTAAAGCTAATTTTATTTCATACTGGAGGTTTAAGATGTTAATTATTATTAAATATAAACTGCTGTTCACTTGGAAATCGTAAGAACGATTTTCAGTCTGGCTTTTAACTCAACTATCTCTAAAATTAAAAAATATTTTTTAGTTTTTGAGATGCATTAAAAACTAGACTAAATTTATTCATACGCGCCTCTAGTGAGCAACGTGCATTACAGACATTTGTCCATTAAATTCCTACAATCGAGCCAAAAAAACACCACCCAACGAGATTATACCTATAAATAACTATCTTATATCAGTGTTCAAAAAGAAATGACTATTACAAAAACATGCTCACTTATCGACTATACCGTATCAAGCCATTGTCTGTAATATAGTTTCAATAAAATTCTTTTCACCAATATCACGGATTTTTATCTTAAATTTACCAGCCTGTGCAATCCTATTAAAGATATATACAAAAGAAATAAAAAATATGGATAATATGTTATTCACAGAATTATTCTGGTATCGGGATTTGAACAATGGAGCTTGCATATTTATGTTATGACCATTACATGTTTTGTCTGTATTCAAATTGTCGCATATATTTTAAGGATATCTGCAGAATTTATTTAAAAGAACTGGTTTTATTCGCAGAAAATAAATATATTCTAGAATTTTAAAAAACATAATATGTCTGTCTAGGAAGAAAATTATTCATTTGAACGGTTTGGATTTGATAATATAGTATTTCCATTTAAATATCTGAAAACGCTATTTATTATTGCATTATTGAGTAAGTTTTAAGTTATTTCTATACGTTAGGTTCGGACTTAAATGTTATATACTGTTTAGGCATTATTTATACTTATCTGTAATTTCGTTTGGTATAAAAAAGACAAAGAAACCTTATTCAGGACGCATGCAAAAATAACAAAAAAACTGACAGGCGGTGATTCGAATCCCTTCATTCCAACCAATATCGAATTTGGTGCCCAAATGGCAGTGGTCGCTATGGCACTAAACATATGTCGCTCTGAACATGCAAGTAAATTTTCACATTTTAAACAGTAATAAACACCAAAGCAAAAATCACTCTCAGCAATATAGTCAATAATATGTACAGGGTGGCCTTATCTCAGAATCTACGGGGTGTACCAAAAAAAGTTAAAAACAAAACTTGTTAGAATACCCTGTATATTAAGGCATTTTTGAATTCTTCGGAAAATTCTAGATATATTTTATATATAATATCCTATACTTAAGGCTAACAGTTTTTAACATATTTTGAATATTATGTAAAAAAAACGTTTGCAGGTCTAAAGATAAAAATAAATATCAATTATTCCTCCTATTGAAATCCTCTATTATTTAATTGGAGTTGGTTTCCTTTGAGAAAATGGAAAACATTAATAGAATGCGGGACGCTTCCTAGTTAAAAACAAGCATGAAAAGAACCTTTTTATTAATAAGGAATCTTTTGGAATAAAATAAAAGAGAATTACTTATGTATCAAGCAATAAAAATGATATTTTGAGTTTTTGATCAACCAAAGAAAAGAATAAAAAAAGATGCGTACTGAAGACCGCACACAGAAATGAAAACTTCCGCATCAGAGCGATATTAAAACCTATATAAAATGAAAAACAGTTCACACGCGGTAGAAGTAAAACCTTTAAAAAAAACTAAACTAGGCGGTCACCCTTTCAAGTACTAACCACGCTTGACATTGCTTAACTTCAGTGATCGGATGACTACTTTTTACTATTGGCAAACATCTAACAACTTTATACTGTGTCCTATCGCATTCTTTGGCAGACTATACATCGTATAGATCTATATCTTTTTATTGGTGTCGCTTTTTGCGTTTCCTCGTTTCTGTTTCATCCGTTTCATCGAGTCTCAAATCACTCCCTTTCTTATCCGGCTAACGGCGCTAAAGAAAATTTGAAATTTTCAGTTTCCTCGTTTGCGTTTCATCGGACATTTCCTCGTTTCCGTTTCATCGAGTCTCAAATCACACAACGGCGCTAAAGAAGTTTTCACTTCAATAATAAAAACAAAACAAAAGACAATAACAGTACAGAATTATCGCTTTCTTCAACAAGAATGTTTATATGGCAGTCACGATTTATCTGGTACAACACATAATTTCGATCTGCGACACACACAAAGCACCTGACTTAGACGCCATTAGCAAGCAACCTTACATTCAACACAATGGGTATGCTATCATATCAGGCATAGCACACATCATAGAAGCGATTATTGCTTTTGATCATTCTCCTAGCGCTTGGAAGAAGACTAAAATCATTCTTATTCTTCTTCTTCTTCAAGTGCCGTCTTCATTCCGAAGGTCGGCCATCATCAAGGCTACACGTATTTTCGAGATTGCTGTTCTAAACAAGTGGTTATTGGTGGTGTGAGACCATTCGCGTAGGTTTTTCAACCAGGAGTGTCTTCGTCTTCCTACTGATCTTTTTCCACTTATTTTTCCTTGTATTATTAGTTGGAGTAATTGGTATTTGTCCCCTCTCATAATGTGTCCCAGGTAGAGCAGTTTTCTCTTTTTAATAGTCAGGATAATTTCAGTTTATTTCTTCATACGTCTTAACACCTCGACATTGGTGATTCTCTGTACCCATGAAATTCGTAAATATTCTACGATATAACCAGAGCTCAAATGCCTCTATTTTTCTCATATCGTTCTTCTTTAGTGTCCATGATTCTAAGCCATAGTATAGCACTGATAGAACATAGCATCTCATAAAACGTGTTTTTAGTTCTAAGCTTAGGTGGAATATATATATATATATATTTCCGATGTTCTGAGCTGATTTTGTTATAACCATAAATTTGGTTTTGTCTGCATTTAGTGATAGACCATGCTCTTCACTAGCTATCACGACTACGTTAATAAGTTCCTGTAGGCCTTGGAGTGTTTCGGCTATCAGCACTGTATCGTCTGCATATCTTAAATTGTTGACTGGTCTTCCGTTAATTTTAATGCCATTTTCCTGATTGGCCAATGCTCTATTCATAATATCTTTGGAATATATGTTAAAAAGGATTGGCGAAAGTACGCAGCCCCGACGAACTCCTCTCTTAACTTCTATCTCTTCGGTTGTATTTTCTTCTATCTGAAGTACTGCTCTTTGACCGTAATAGAGATTTGAAATGATGTTAATATCTCTGGAATCTAATTTTTTTTTTCCTGTAAGAGTTTTAACAGATGGATGACCAACTTTATCGAAAGCTTTGGTGTAGTCAATAAAGCACAAATACATGTCCCGGTTCATGTCTAGGCATCTCTGGGACATAACATTAAGTGCGAATAACGCTTCACGAGTGCCCAGGCCATGTCGGAAACCAAATTGCGTACCGCTGATATCTTGTTCTAGTTTTCTGTATATTCTGGCATGTATCACCTTCAAGAATGTCTTCAGCGTGTGTCCCATCAGACTTATAGTGCGGCAATCTTGACAGTTTAGGATTTCTTTTCTTTGGTAGTGTTATAAAAGTAGATATCAGCCATTCTTGTGGTATGATTCCTGATTTATAAATGCTGTTAAATAAATCTACCAAGACAAGGATCTGATCCTCTTCGATAACTTTAAGAATTTCGATTGGTAATCCACCTGGGCCTAGTGCTTTTCTACTTTTCATTGCATTCAGTGCATATAAAATTTCCTCTTTTGTTATTTCAGGACCTTCGTCTCTGTCCGTGAGTTCTGGGTAGTCTTTTTATCTGCGATCTTCGACGAGTTTTTCGACGTAATGTTTCCAAATGTTTAGTTTTTCTGCTATATCTGTTATTATTTTACCGTCTGTGTCATATAATGTATTGAGTCGATTTCGTCCTTGTAGCCCTGCTACTCCTGCTAGTTCTTTGACCTCCTTATGTACATTAAAGTTGTCGTGTTTTTGTTGTAATTCTTCAATTTCCTCACATTTAGTCTTATACAAGTTTTCTTTTGCGACTCTGATTTTATTTCGTATTTGATGTTGTATTGCTTTGTATTGCTCGCATTTATCTTTAAAAGTTCTTCTTATATCCATGAGATTCAAAATTTCATCGGTCATCCAGTCGTGGTTTGCTTTAAGTTTCTCATTTTTACTCATTGTCTTCGTGGGCTTCATCAGTGCTGATTTAAAGTGATGCCATTTTTCATTTATGTCATGTTCGTTCTCATATTCTCCTTTCATATCGAATGTTTTTAGGTTGTTATTTATTTCCTTTTTTATGCTCTGGCGGATTTTCGCTTTCTGTAACTGTCCGATGTCAATTTGATTCCTTTTAGTTATTTTTACCATTCTTTTCAGTTTGATATGAAATCGTGCTATTACGGGATTATGATCAGAAAATATGTCAGCGCCTGGATATGCTTTTACCACCGTCTATAGATATTCTAATATCTATAGACGGTGCTTTTACTGATTTAACGCCATTTCTGTATCTTTCATTTATTAGGAAGTAGTCTATCTGGTTTCTAACCGGTCTGCCTTTGGCATCTTGTGGGGATTTCTACGAATATTCTTATTAAAAAAAGGCAAAGATAGTTCTCTAATAACTTAAAGAGTTATAGGCCGACAAGCCTTCTTTTTGAAGCCTGGGAAAGGCGGCCGAAAGATTAATCCTAAAATGGATCAACACTTACCTAGAATGCACACAGCTACTAAAACCCAGAGCCGGCTTTATCAGGACAGACCAAACTGTGTGAGTCATCTCGGATATTATTAAAGGATTTAATAAAAGAGACCATATAGGTAACATATCTTTAGACATCAAAAAAGCGTTCGATAAGATCTGACACGGTACAATTTTAAAAATGATTCGGCTCCGTTTTCCAAATTCTATAGTTAAAATTAGTCAGTAGTTTGAATTGATGGTTATTGTTATAATTTAAGACCCATAATACTTCAGCTAAAAACAATAACAACGTCCATTATTGGTGGTCAAAGACTTAATGAGAAAACATTAACAATGTCTATTGGTCAGAAGCTTAATACGATTATATTATACCCGATTACTAGATGCGCATATTCTCTCGATTGAGGTACATTTATGAATTGTTTATAGGTCTTTGGTAACTGTGTTATAAATATAGTTTTCTTAAGAGTTTGGGTTGTGTTTCATTTATATTAGCTTTTCACTTAAAGTTTACACTGCACTTGAACTACTGATTCTACGTTGAAAATTATCTTTCTCTGACCTTTGACAAATTTATCATAGAATCGACTTTGACCACGGCGGATATGAGACCCCTGAACTTTACAACCATGTGATCTGCAAAGCTCAGGTTTGTGTAAGGGAAAAAAGGATAGGTTAGAACCCAAAGCGCCCATGTGGACTACCCAGGAGCTAGCTTTAGGTGAGACACAAAGTCTGCCGAACTGATGGTTCGCTATGATAAAATGTGCTGAACGTTGCAGCTTCATTACGTTTAAGGTTCATAATCTCTCCCGTTGACTGCTCGCGTTGTTTATTAATTTGTCTTTAATGTTTACATAATATTTTTCAAGTTCAAGCTTAGGACAGGGTGATATTTATTTAGTAGTTTACAATAGCTAGGCTTGATACGAGAGAAGTGATTAAATTGGTTTCAAAATACAAACTGCATATTCTTTATATTCTCTTCTAAATTCGAAAAGTAAAGTTAATAATAAAGTTAAAATTGTAATTTTTTAATTTTTTGTAAGATCAATTATGGAATATGCAAGCCCCATATAAGGCAAATGCCATAATAACCAGATGAAAAAACTTTAAACCATTCAGAATATATGATGCCCCAAGATTTCCAAGGGGATCAAGCCTCGATAGATTCAAACTTGGAATATTTTCATAGTTTCAATCCAGGTCTAGTAGGTAACTGCTTTAACAGAGTTGAATAATTCTCATATCTTTTCAAATACTAACGATACAAACAATTTGACAAAAGAGCCCTCCGGGCAGGATTTTGTAAAACCTTTTCATCCCTAACCCTTCTCAATTCCCAAGTGCCATCATAACCTGCAAGCTCAGTGCAAGTAATACGCCTCCACTAAAGTTTACTGAATCGATGAAGCAAAATCAGTTATAGGCCCAGCCTCACTGAACACACCTTCCAGATGAAGAATCAAGGAGTTTAACGAATGATCGTCAGAAAGCTCATAAATTTATTTTATTTTTTTAAATCGAAATTTTCATTACAGCAACTATCTTAAAAATGTTACCGGCTTCTTAGCCGATTACTCCATTTTGAAATCGGTAAAAATATTAAATATTTTTATTTCGTGGCGATCAGAAAGTCCAGAAAATGGCAAATTAATATTTTCGATTTTGACAGCATCAGAAGAATGTGTACACGTGTATAAGCAGTGGATTATAATTTACGGATGCAAACTTGTTAGTATTCCTCGTTAGAATGTGCATCAAAAAATAATAGTTAATATTTTCTTTGCTGTTATACTAGTATCATAAAAACTATTATTATTATTATTATTATTATTATTAAATCCGATAAAGAGTCACTTTGGGTCGTTCTAGCGTCAAAAAGGAGCCAGGATAATGGAACGGCAGTCAAGAAATTTATCTCGTGATGAGTGTGTTGAGGCAGTTACATTACATGGTGAAGCGTGGAGTTACAGCCTCATAGCTGCCAGGTTGGGGGTATATCACACAACTATAGCGCGGGTAGTTCAAAGGTACAGCGAACAAGGAGAACATTCGAGACGGGCAGGTCAAGGTAGACCTCGTGTTACGACTCCTGCCCATGATCGTTTTTTAAGAGTAAGTGCTGTAAGATGACGATTTACAACTGCAAGAAATTTAAGATCTCAACTTCAAGACGCAGGTGGGTCTGCTCATAAGCGCTCAAACTGTGCGCCGACGACTGAGAGAAGCAAACGTAAGATCCAGAATTGCTGCTCGAGGACCCTCATTAACAGTAGATCATCGAAAGGCCATGCAGATTAAATTTTGCTAATGAACACGTTAATTGGTTGGAGGCAGATTGGGAACATATTCTTTGGACTGATGAGTCAAGGTTCAATTTGTTTAATTGCGCGCATTGTAATGCATAAGCAAAAATTGGGTACTATATAGGGTGCATAAGGCATAACATGTTCTTCAAAAATATTTGTAATGTACCTTTCAGAATTTATATTCCCATTTACAATTACCAAGTCCGTTCTCTCCGTCAAAGATATTCCACCCCACACCATGACGGATCCACCTCCATATAAAGTTGTGTGGAGAAAATTGCATTCACTGTATGGCTGGTGGGTAGGGGTTCGCGAAACTATGGTCTCGGTCTCAGTTTTTTACGTAGAATCCAGTGGCGTGATCAGATTTTTGCTGTGAAATGTCAATTTTAACTAAGTTTTTAGTTTTGCGATATGTTAAAGGATAACGGAGATACGAGGGGGGTCCCAAAATGCATTATTTTCAATTTCGCCCTGTATCTCAGACACAAAGCGGGCTATGAAAATTTTGTTTATACCATCGTTCTTTTCACAAAAAAGTAGCAGTATTGCGAAAACCGCGACTCTCTATCTTTAATCGTAAGTGAGATACCCCGTAATATTATCGAAAATGGGACACCCTGTACAAGGTGAGAAGGTTAAATTGAATCATGCAGAAAATCGTACAAAATTTCCAATATTTCGGCAACTTTACCAGCTTCGCTTTTGATGCATTATGGGAAATTTGAAGAAATACGCCTTCGGATATTTTGACATGACGTTTAGATTAAAATATGTAATTTAATTGTCTGACATCTCATTGAAAACTATTTGAAGCTGGAAAAATGAATCAGGATCGAAAACTGTGGAAATTTTATCGCAAATTTTGAGTTAAAATTTTACTTTTAGCATGTCAATGCGTATAGTTATGTGATACCTACGTAAGTGGAATTATTTTCCTGCATCTAATTTAAAATGGTCAGAAACTGGGGATCGGAGAATTTGGACGTTTTTCAAGCGATAAGTAGCGATTTTATGGGATATTTAAAGGTAAAATGTTACTCTAAAAATCGAGGTCCTGGCAAGTTATTTCAAAATATAATACACAAAAAAAGGCTTGTATTTTATAATATTAAACTCGCATTGTTAAAGTTTTCACCACTTGTTTATGTATTTTACAACTAATAATACACTATTTGCGAGTTCTTATGTTTCAACAGTGATAGTACAAGGGGTAATCATTAAAGTTCAAACCTTTGTCAGTGGCGCGTACGATAGTTTACCGCCGTCCTACCAAGCAGCTGCACGTAACGACTAGAATATATCTGAGAATACCATTATTCCAGAAACCCCATGTATAAACATTAGGGGGCGTTTGCCCGTTTGGGCTTGGTCATTGGATTTAAAAAAATGATAAAATTATATGCCAAAAGTAACTTTATATGAAAAAAAATTTGCAAAAATTTTATTATAAATAGATGTTGTATATGAAGTATAAATGTTCTATATAAAACATAACCAATTCCTCAAAAAACTGTTACAAAATCCGGGCATCTAGTAACACGGTACATATCGCAAATTACATGTTAATAGCCAAATAGATCGAATCGTCAAGTACTTGACTTTCAGAGGCTCTTTTCCTATTAAAAAGTTACTCAATATTAAAAGTACTAAATTCAATGGTGATTTAAACATTCCTCAAGTTGAGGACAAAAGACTGGAACTTGAACCTGAGGAAAAAGATGGGGAAAACCCATTAAAAAAACAAATGACACAATATACAAATATTCATATTTTAGAATACCTTTAATTCGAATAAACAACAGGCAAAACAGCCGTAAGCTTAAGTTAGTTATGTAACGAACGGACTAAAGAAACGTGTAAGGAATTTAAAAAAAAAATTTCATCTAGCAAATGGCACATTTATAATATCACTGTACCTACTAAGCTTAATTTCCATATTAGCATTACTGGACATCAACTGCGTTCCTACTGCTCTTCTTAAGTACCAACGAACTCGCCCACTAATTTCGAGTGATCACCCAGGAATTTGAAATTTTTCCCAACAGGTACAGGCACTCATGTTCTGTAAATCCCAAAGAAAACGAGACAGATCCCAGAATAAATTAGGTCTCTTAACACAAGTTGATTAGCCAGAGCACCCAAACAAAACCTCGACAATTCGTTCCCAGGACTTCCAGACTTTGTTATTTTCAAACGATTGCCTTCCGTAACCGAACCCGCAGTTGAGTGAGGCTTGATGAAAGGGAAACCTTTCCGTGAAAAGCTGTCGCGTCACGTTTTACCGCCGCTTTCCCTCGGTTTTCCGGGGCACCGAGATGTGTCCGACATCGTGTAGAAGCGATGGCGTCTCGGATTCCCTTTTTAAACTGTTTTGTTATCGTCTGACCAGAATCGGCATCAGGCTGACTTTGTTGCCCTGGAGGGAAGATAATTTGCTCTCGAAATCACTCGAGGAATTAAAACAACCTATATGGATTTCAAATAATATCGCTTCGACTTTAGTCTTTTATCAGCTTCAAATTAAACCATTTTATTCGCCTCAAATGCAAATACCTTCATTTCCTTTCACTAAAATAAAAGGGTACTTACTTGATTCAAGGCTTTAGACTCTTTAGAGGAATGAGAGTAAATGCAAGGTGAAATTGAATTTAGGTCGGAATATAACCTATTAATTTATTTTAAATGGAAAAAACGTCATTTGGTTCTTAGTGTCAGCGATATCACTACTTTTAATATATTATATTTTCTTTAGATTACTGTGGCTTGGTAAAAATTGCCAATCGGATTAATTTGAGAATCATCAGCAGCGGATCCGGCCCTGTACCTTCTTAAAGTCAGAGAAATTAATCGTAGATTCTGATTCGTCATTCGAACCCAATATTGATAGAGAAATGCCATGCATTGTGCATTTTAGAGCGTTCTGGAAGCGGAACCGGCCCTGTACATTTCTAAGGTCAGAGAAATGAATCGATAAGTTTAAGTGCATCAGCATCAGCGCGGTTTCGCAGTGGAGGAGCAAATTCGAAATCCATTTAAAGCACTTTTCCGACCTCTTTTAGATTTATTTTAAAGAGCAGTAAAAAAGAAGTCGGGGCTATTCCGGTAATTAGGGGAAAACGGGTAAATAGGTAGTACGCGATTTATGAACTGGTATCAAAGGGAAACGTTTAGTCTCGTAAACTATCTGCTTGGATGTAACTGGGACTTAGTAAACTACTTCTCTCTAGTCATTGACAGTTTTTAATTTGTTTTTAGAGTTGAGGCGATTATGTATCTCCCACATTCCTTTACCAAAACTAAGCATAATATTGAACTCACAAATATTCCCTTTACAAGTAATCATCCTTTTAGTTTTAATAATGCTTTTGTGAGAACATTGGGTTTCTCTGTCATAAACCGTATAAGGACCCTTCCGGCGAGCCATTGATTGAGGTCGTCGCCGATCTGGGGTATTATTTGCCTTTATGACAGGGTAATAACAATCTTAGTCGAAACCCACATCGTAGTCTGGGTCTTTCCAAATGTTGGTTGTTTCAAAATTTGAACTCATTATTTTACAGGATGACCATTTAATGCCTATATTTTCTACAATAAAGAACATATCAAAAACCAACAAAGACCATTTCTACAAAACGCGGAAAAATGAAAATTTGGCAGTAAAAATTACGAAATAAAGATAAATGATGAAAAGGGATAACAAACTTAAATTAAAACACTATTCCAGTGCTAAACTGTCTATTTTTGTTGCAAAAACGCTAATACTATTTTAACTAACTATTTTATTAAGTACTCAAACTTATTCTAATATTGTTTTAAACAGAAATAAAGTCGATTTTAAAATTACTCGTTAACTTTCTGAAAAATGTCTCTTGGAATGGAATACTTCGACAAGCAATAATTTTCCTCTGGGGCAATTCTTCCAAAGAAGCCAGCTGGGTCTTGTAAACTAGTAATTCATTATCACCCTATAAAAAGAAGTCCTTAGGAGTAAGGTCAGGTGATCATGGCGGCTACTCAATTATATCCCTTCTGCCAATCCACTGATTTGGATAATTTTGGTCCAGACACTCTCTTGCCACAGCAGTATAGTGTGAGGGTATAGTGTAGAAGATCTTCGTTCAAATTTAGAATGCCTTGTAAGTCTCTTTGGCTTTCAAGATCATGAAAAATCGAGGGCTTTACAGTTTGGTTGAGCATTTTCGCATAAACTTGGCCGGTTCAATTTCCTTCAATAAAATGAACCTATGATGGGAGACAATCTCCCAGTATTCCCGCCCAAACATTGACTTCTTGGGAATTTTGAATGTTCTCATCTGTAAAAAGATGTGGATTAACGTCACCCCAGTAGGTACAGTTCTCCTTATTCACATGACCATCTAGGAAAAAAAATAACTACTGAACTAATTGCTTTTTTGTATATAAACTCGGGTAACACCATGATACGCTATGCCATGCATGATCTCACAGCACTGAATTCTTCTGTCGGATCATCGTCACCAAGTTCTTGCAAAAATTTCATTTCGTAAGAGTGAGTGCATTTTCATTAGATATTTTCCTAATAGATTCCCTGGATACGCCGGTAA
Source organism: Pissodes strobi (assembly GCA_016904865.1). NCBI lineage: Eukaryota > Metazoa > Arthropoda > Insecta > Coleoptera > Curculionidae > Pissodes > Pissodes strobi. The sequence continues at coordinate 4,472 of JAEQML010068679.1, read as the reverse complement.
CCGCTCCTAAACGATGCGTTAACACCTTTGCATTTAGAGAAACTTGGTCAGGCACTTCAGTCTGTATATCTTCATCCAATACTCTAGGTTGTTGCCTTTTTTTCATTACCAACAGATCCAGGGTCTTGAAACTTTGAAACCAAATCTCTTATATAGACGTGGCCGGCGTTTTTGTCAAGATGCCTTTCATTAAAAGTAATGGTAATTCTCAAATAACACATACCTTGAGCACCATAAAGAAAAATCATTTTTACCGGTTCTTCAATTTCCGAATTAAAATAAATTGAAGGAAAAAAATGCAGACACAAGAGATTGCAACGGCAAGCACGTTAAAATTCAAATGATTTTAAAGATGCAAATTTGATTAAAGATTTTACAAAAAAGAGTAAAAAAATAGGGAATTTTAGCACTACGATATTGTTTCAATTTAGGTTTGGAATTATTTACGGTTATATTCTATTTTTCCTGTTAAATGTTGCAAAAGCCAATTTTCTAATATTGTCTCAACATTTTGCTCATTTTTGAGGAGGTTTCTTGAAAGGTGAGGGGTCCATTTAAGACATGAGGGTAGTGCTTCAGGGTGGGTGAGGGTAGTCCGCAAAATACCTCATTTTTGTTCCCCAGCGTTTTTATAGAAATGGTATTTTTTGGTTTTTTGATTTCCTTTAGTGTAGAAAATATAACCATTGTAAGTTTTAAAATTATCACTCTATATATATATATTTTGTTTTGACTCGACCTGATTGGTAATAGATAAGAGGTATCGGGTAATAGCACGTAACAGGTTAAATAGGCACCTAGAGCTACCCATTGTATATTATTATGTTTTTTGTTTATAGATAGTATACGGTTAATTTACTGCCTTGTTTGTTACATTTTTATTAATTATTAATATTAATGACACATATTATTGATAAATTTGTATTTTTATACTTATTTCATTGTATTACTATTTACTGTCTTTTAATAATTATCTGCTGTTCTAACTGTGTTACAATGGATGATTTTTGCCAACCCTGCCTGTACCTAGATACAAAATATGCAAAACATTAAAAACACCAGGTAGCCTAGTCGATAGGCCATGAAAACTACCCTAATATTTTGAAATCCCCATTAAGAAACAATTTCTAGTTTTGGAGATACGTATTCATTAAACCTAGACAAAAAAATATCCGTACGAGTTTCAAGTGAACGGCAGTTTATATAACAATATTATTTAAGCTTTTATATTCTGCAATTTCTATTTTATGTGCCACCAGTGTCAAAACTAATATTTCGTTTATAAGTTGCACCCCATAGGGTGGCACGAAAGTACTTTATATTATAGTTTCTTTATTAGAGCAAATACGGAAAACATTACATATATTATTTTCAGTTCGTCAAAAACTTTTAAAGGTGTCACATTAAACAGAAAGGTTTGTGTTAGGTATAGTTTAGAAACCGATCTCTATTTTTTAACTTGCTAAATATTTTACTGTAATGCCTAAAACTTTGGCATTTAACTTTATTTTCGATCCTTAAATAACCAAAATAGAGAGGATATCCAAATATAACCAATAACTTAGTATATGTGTTTGTGGCTTTCTCTGAAATTTGTGTAGATGGTGTTCCAACGAGCGCTGATCAGATGCTTATTTTTGACCATCCCTGTATTTTTGAAACAAACCAAAATAGCCATTCGATGTAAACCAAACCAAAGAAATATTTCAACCAAAAACAAAAGACTTACGCTATAGATGAACTGTTTTTTAAATGGCACACCCTGTATATTACTATATTTTTGGAGTCTCTAGAGAAATCTAAGCACATACCTATCTATAGCTGTTTTCGAAATATTGACAGTTCAAAGTCGGGCATTTTGACAGCCTCTAAAATCTAAAACGCATGAGGTCAAAGAAAATGGTTTGCACATTCCCATCTTAGGTTTTTACACGCTTTTGAATAACAGTAACTTCGAATTTTACCAGCGGATAAACTTAACCGGAACTTTTGAAATTACTTATTCTGCTTGGGAGTAATTTCAAATAGCTTAAGTTTGTATATTTTATTTTGTTTTTTTTTCGGGTTAAGTGAAAAATTGGAGCCTTTATTTTTTATAGAAATAAAAAATAGCAACATTAAATAAACAGGTTCGTTTATTTTTTACCTCAAATCAAATAAAGAAATAAAAAAAAATAAAAACAATAAAAAAAACATATTTATATTAATAACGCCAATATCATCTGAAAAAGGTAAAACAAAATAAAGTTTGTTTTTTAAAAAAAGGATGTTGGTGATGACCCCGCAAAGACGAAACGTTGAATCTGAAATTGCATACCACCATGGGATAGAGCGGAAAAAGTGACAATGCAAAAGTGCAATTCAATTTGAAATCCGTTTTTACATAAGCTCAGGAAAAAATAAAACGATTTCGGCTTTTTCCGGATATCTCCGGAAATACTCGGAATTTTAAAACTTTCTAAACGGCATATTATTAGGCACCTAAATGCGCAATTTTGCCCTAATTTGACTGACACTGTACCTCTTACGGTTTTCGAGTTCCCCATACATAGACTCGAATTCGAGCCACCCTGTACAGGGTTTTCATTTCTAATTTGACACCCACTTACAGGGTTTATTAAAAGAGACAGGCAAAAGCTTTTTATATAAAAGCTGTATGGTTGTATGGCATAACAATAAAAACAAAAAAGCTTCGCATAATTAAGAAAAATGAACATCTTCACTTTTTTAAACGGAACACCCTGTATATTATTACAAGTTTTGAACTCTCTAGAGAAATCTAAACACATATCTTTAGCTGTTTACGAAATATTGACAGTTTTAAGTCGGGCATTTTGACACTCTGACAGACTCTAAAATCTGAACCACACGGGATCAAAGAAAACAATTTGCACATTCCTATCTTAGGTTTTCATAAGCTATCGAATGACAGTAACTTTGAATTTAACCGGAGGTTTATAAGTTCCGGTTAATTTTATTCCCGGGTTAAATTCGAAGTTACTATCATTCGATAGCTTATGGAAACCCAAGACAAGAATGTGCAAACCGTTTTCTTTGATCTCGTGTGGTTTAGATTTTAGAGCATGTCAAAGTGATGCTCGACTTTCAACTGTCAATATTCTGTAAACAGCTAAAAATAAGTATAGGATATTCGTGTGGTTTAGTTTTTAGAGCCTGTCAAAGTGTCAAAATGCCCGACTTTAACTGCCAATATTCTGCAAACAGCTAAAGATAGGTATAGGATATTATACACGAAATGTGTTTAGATTTCTCTAGAGAGTTCAAACCTGTAGTAATATACACGAGGTTCCATTTAAAGAAAGCGAAGTTGTAAATTTTTCTTAACTTCGCGTTGTTCATTTGTTTTTACTGATATGTTCAAAAGATAATAGAGAAAAACCATACAACTTTTATATAAAAAGTCTTTGCCTATCTCTATTAATAAACTCTGTAGGTGGGTGTCAAAATATAAATGAAACCCCTGTACTGTATTAGTCATTAAAATATATGTATATTTATTACAATAATTTAATATTACTAGTGATGTCAAATCGAGGAAAATAAGTTAACAAACAGCCTCTACCTCTATTGAAATGAATAATCCTATTCTGAGAAATAATACGACACCTGCTCACCTACAGCAAATGTGAAAATATCGTTTACATGTCGACACCAGATTGAACAATTATTATTCATCTCATTGTCGTGTATTGTCTTTCAATATTATTCATAAATATTTTCGTCGACAGCCATACGTAATAGCTACTCGTTTTTTAATAATTTTGATATACCCGGCTCCTTAAAAAGATTTTTAATTAACAATATTTGGAAATAGGTATTTAAATATCAAAAGAAGATATATTCTCTTACATTTTTCTTTTTAATTAAGTAATGTTTTTTTTTTCGGAGCACTTTATTTTGACTTTTACTTTGATAAATATCTGTCTATGATTATGGTTCATATTCTAGCAAACAATGTGATTTCACTACACTAAAGTTCTAGTTTTTGATTATGTTTATCAGCAGACAAATCACAATTTGCGATACTTTCCCAGCCTTATTTTACGATAATTTTCTATATTAAATTTTTTACGTGTCTAAAATAAATTTGCCCGTTGAAATTGCCTTTGGTTCGTATGCCTTTCGAGTCCCGTCACGTATTCAAATCTTGATATTTTTAACCAACCAAAATATAAAATAGGGGCCAGTGTTCGTATATACGCACTCCACACCCCAACTATCAGCCGGTCTATATAATTACAAAAAACATAGCATCTGTTATGCAGAGCGGCTTTAAACTTATAAAAATAATGAAAGGTCGTTCCCTTATTTTTATATCGAGGCGGCAGTGAGTCAGCGACCTTAACAAATTATTTCTGACTTGGTTATACCATATTGGTTCATAAATAAGTTAATATAGTTTTATAGAGTGGGTTCAGTAGCGCACATCAGTCTAAATATGTGAAAATATA
>JAEQML010068678.1:0-18087 GCA_016904865.1 Pissodes strobi | reverse complement strand
AGCTGAAATGGGTTATGTAAAAACTGTGTTTTTGTTTGTTTATAAAACTGTCTGAACATAGAAACGCAAATTTTGTTTTTCGGAAATGCGTCATTTCCGTTTTCCAGACTTTAGATTAGCTGAAATCGGTTACATAAAAATTAGTTTTTGTTTAATATTCTAGACATTTATACACAGCCCATGAATCAAAGATTTTTTTCCGGAAATGCATAATTTATTTATTTTTTTTTATTTTTTTACAATTTGTTTTTTAAATTTTTTATTTTTTAGTTTAGAATAGCTGAAAGCGGTTACATAAAAATAAGTTTTACCTTAGTACTTGAGACATTTTTTCTAATTGCAAGAACTAAAACTTTTCTCCGGAACTACGTTATTTTCGTTTTTCAAAAAAAATGCTAATTAAAAAAAAGAAGTCTTGTACGTTATATTATGTCCCGCAAAATTAAAATGTAATTTACAGCGTTTCTAGTATAAATTAACGAGTCTTACTGAATTTCAGTTTAAAAAATGCTAATTTTTCAGGACATGTTAATGAAAATAATTTTTAAGTATGTGTCCCTTAAACAATACATCCCTATTTGCAACATCCAAGATGCCTTTTTTACAAGAGCTCTCCATTTCAGATGACATTGGACAAATTAAGAATTAGTAACCATGGGTGGCGTGACGTATCTTTAATCATTATATTATTTTTTAGAATTTTCACAATTATTTCAATATTTTATTACAAATGCTCTTACATTTTTAAATTTAACGACAAAAGCACTCGATTTAACTGAATTTTTTAATAATAGTACCTAGGTATAAAATTCCACTGACATAAAAATCGTACATTTAAAACGACAACATATTCAAATTGCGAAATTAAATAAGCGCGCTGCGCGCGCTTACGGACGCCCGACTGAGGCAACCTAACCCAAACTAACCCAAGCTAATCCAAACTAACCCAAACTAACCCAAACTAACCCAAGCTAACCCAAACTAACCCAAGCTAATCCAAACTACCCAAACTAACCCAAGCTAACCCAAACTACCCCAAGCTAACCCAAATTATAAAGCTAAACAAGCGCGCTTCGCGCGCTTACCGTAACTCCATCTAACCCAAACTTCAAATTGCAAAATTTAATAAGCGCGCTCCGCGCGCTTACAGTGACCCGACTGAGGCAAACTAACCCAAGCTAATCCAAACTAACCGAAGCTAACCCAAGCTAACCCAAACTAACCCAAATTACAAAGCTAAACAAGCGCGCTTCCCGCGCTTACTGTAACTCCAGCTAACCCAAACTTCAAATTGCAAAATTAAATAAGCGCGCTCCGCGCGCTTACAGTGTTACGACTGAAACAAACTAACCCAAACTAACCCAAGCTTTTTTTTTATAGAGGGGATTGGAAATCTGCTAGCAGACACCCCGCCTGTTGTTCTGGCAACGAGGTAGTGTCGGGTTAGCGTCCTGTCCTAGGGTCGCCGACCGACTAAAACCCTTCCCCCTCTGTGTGGCAGCTACCCCTGGAACCATCCGCGTGGATATAACCTCAGAGGCAGCCCCGACAATATAGTGGCGTTGTGAAACTCGGAAACTTTGTTACTTTACACGCTCGTCTTGCTCCTTATCTTTCATTACTTGTGTCATATATTTCTCTCCAATCGTCCAGTCGTTTCTAGAGTTCATCATCACATTCAATATGTTCGCGGTAATTTGGTTGCCCAGCGCTAGCTCTGTTTCATTCCTATTTCGTTCCCATCTTGGGCAATTACACAATGCGTGTTCCGCAGTGTCTACCTCACCGCAGTGGGGACACCTGTCGTCTGTTTTTCCCAACTTCTTCGTGTACTGGCGGAAACTTCCGTGACCAGATATTATTTGGGTGGTGTAATAATTGAGTCTGCGATGTGTGCAATTTACCCACTTTATTAAATCGGGGATCAATTTCTTTGTCCACTGTGTCTTGTTTGAATTTGCTTCCCATATAGACTGCCATTGAATAAGGGTTTCTGCGCGCGCAGCCGTCCTCACCTCTGGGCGATGTCCCTCTCTCGTGTCGTGTAGATGTTTCCGTTCCTTCACCAAGAGATCAATAGGCGGTATACCCGTGATGACCTGTATAGCCTCCGCTGATATGGTCCTATAACCGCATGCCACCCTCAACAAAGCCCTCCGTTGTATTGATTCCAGCATTTTCCTGTATTTGGCTATTCTCATCACCTCGTGCCAGACTTGCGCGCCGTACAGTAGCGTTGACTGGATGACGCCGTATAACATGTGCCTCTTACCGCTATTAGGACCGTTTACGTTTGGCATAATACGCATCAGCTTTCCTAGTTTTTCCGATGCCTTCCTGCTGGTGGTTTCTACGTGACATCCAAAGCCCATGTTCTCACCTACAAAGACCCCTAGGTATTTTGCTGCTTTTTGTGGATGTATTTCGACGTTGTCTATTTTGAAAATAATATTCCTTCTGTCCCTTTTGCCAGACAGTATTACGGCTTCAGTCTTCTCCGGGGCAAGACACAGCTCATTTCTTCGCATCCACTCGCCGATTCTCTCCAAACTCTGGTTTGTCTTAATCATTAGAGATTCTCTGTCCTACTACTAACCCAAACTAACCCAAGCTAATCCAAACTAACCCAAACTAACCCAAGCTAACCCAAGCTAACCCAAACTAACCCAAACTAACCCAAACTAACCCAAGCTAATCCAAACTACCCAAACTAACCCAAGCTGACCCAAACTACCCCAAGCTAACCCAAATTACAAAGCTAAACAAGCGCGCTTCGCGCGCTTACCGTAACTCCATCTAACCCAAACTTCAAATTGCAAAATTTACGCGCTTACAGTGACCCGACTGAGACAAACTAACCCAAGCTAATCCAAACTTTTTTTTTTTTTTTTTTTTTATAGAGGTTTAGGAAATGCGTATCTATGCACTCCCATGGTCAACGGTGATTTGCATTTCTGTTTGGTGATAGGCCATTCTGGCGGCCATGGGGAGTGTCGGACTCCGCCGAAGCGACCGACTAAAACCCTTTTCCTCTGTTGGTCTCCAGCTGCCTGTCCCGGCACCATTTCGAAAAAAATATCAACTTCGAGACAGGAGCTCTTACTTTCTTCCGTTAGTGTCCGATGTCTCTTTCCAGGTCTTTCTCTTCTCTTTCCTTTTTCTCTACCATCGCAGCCATTAGTTTTTCGATAGCGTTCCAACCGGCTCGATCCTTCAGCATAACGTTGAGCAGGTTTTCTTTTGTGAGTCTGCGCCCTACATCAATTTGAGCCATCTGCCTGATTGCTTCAAATCTACTGCATTCGAACAGCATGTGTTCTGGAGAGTCTTCAGTTGCATCTCCATAGATGCAGGCGGGAGAATCTCTCTTCTTAAAACGGTACAGGTAAGTCCCAAAACATCCATGGCCCGACAGAAATTGGGTTATAGCATAGTTGACCTCTCCAAAATTACGGTCTACCCACGAGCGGACGTCCGGGATGATTTCCTTCGTCCATTTAGCATCGTTGCTATTGGATCTCCATTTCTGTTGCCACCTGTCCAATGTCTTTCTTCTCTCTGACTCTCTGACTCTTGTTTTTGTTTCTTCGCTTTGTTCGGGAGTTCGTTGTTCTTCGATTCGGCACCGCTCTTCCACCAGAAGGTCTATTGGAATAAGACCGCTAATGACAGTTGCAGCTGTTGTAGAGATGGTGTGGTAACCGCAGCAACATCTGACGGCTGCTTTCCTTTGACAAGACTCCAGTTTTTGGCGGTTTCTTTTTGCTCCGAGAGCGCCTGCCCATACTGGTGCTGCATAGAGCAGAATCGATTGGAGAGCCATTGCCATGACTCTCCTTTTAGAGCAGGATGGACCGCCGATATTTGGAAGGATACATTGGAGGGATTTGCTGACTTTGTCGGACTTTTTGACGATGTAGTCCACGTGGATAGAGAAATTAGTACAGTAGTCCAGCATTACTCCTAGATATTTCAGCGACTTTTCCGGTTTTATAAGGTGTTCTTCAAAACGGTATTCAATGCTCCTTCGGTTCTTGTAACTCCATCCAAATACAACGGCGGTCGTTTTTTCGGGAGCTACTTCCAGGCGGTTTGCACACATCCATTGGTGGATCTTAAAGAGAGCGGTGTTTCCCTGGAGGACATTTTCTTCAATGGACTTACTCTTTAATAAAACAGCCAGATCGTCGGCGTAGCACACTAACTCTATCCCTTCGTCGTTGCATGCTTCCATCACATCGTCGTAGAGGACGTTCCAGAGTGTTGGACCAAGCACTGATCCCTGCGGGACTCCTCCAGTAATCTCGCAATTGGATTTGCTGTCTACGAGGACGGAGCGGTTCTCAAAGTAGGATTTAAGGACTGCTAGGAGATAGGGGGGTATTTTGCGTTTTATTAGCTTTTTGATTATTAGAGCCCAGTTTGCGGTGTTGAATGCATTTTTTACGTCGACGCATATGACACTGGTGATGTGGTCCCTGTTTGCTTGGATGGTGCTGATGATTTTTTTTATTGCGTCAACTGTAGAGCGCCCTTGAGTGAAGCCATATTGCTGTTGATTGAAACATCCTGCTTTTTCAATCTCTGCCTTCAATCTAATGTTGATGATGTTTTCAAAGCACTTGCCCAGGATATCTAGCAGACAGATTGGCCTATATTTTTTTTCTCCATCTCCGAGTTTTGATGGTTTTTCTATTAAAATGAGTTTCGATATTTTCCAGCTCTCAGGGAAGAGGTTTCGATTGAGGCACTCTGTAAACAGATCTACGAAGAAATTTATATTACTCAGTAGCAGGGTCTTAACGTGTTCTGGCTTCATGGTGTCAGGACCTGGAGCTTTGTTAGGTTTGATCCGTGAGATGGCATAATTTAGTTCATCTTCCGTGACGGCTGGTATAATGTTGTGAGGGGTCGTGGTGATTGTAGGAAGTTTATCTTGCGGGTCGGTAATAAACAGTTTATTAAAGATGTCCATTTTTTCTACTGCGCTTAAAGTTACTCTGGGTCCCGTGGCTTTTAGTTGGTTTCTGACTATCTGATAGGCTTGTCCATATATGTCTTCCTGTAGTGTCGCTATTAGCTCTCTCAATTTTTCTTTTTAGCTCGTCGAATTTCCTTGTTTAGGTTGTGTTTCGCTTCTTTGTATGTAGTTTCTAGGCTTCTTCTTTCTGTGTTGTTATTGGTTTTTCTGAGAAAATGTCTTCTTTTTTGTTTGACGTCTTTAATGTGGTTGCCGATGGTATCGTCCCACCAGTAGGGCAGTTTGTAGTTTTCGTCTGCTTTTAATCTGCTACAGGAAGAGTCGTAGGTTTCTTGGAGCATTTTTATTTTATTGGAAACAGTCTGTCCATCTGCTTTTCTAAAGAAGTTTTCGAGATTTTTGTGGAAGAATCTTCCACAAGCTAATCCAAACTAACCCAAGCTAACCCAAACTAACCCAAATTACAAAGCTAAACAAGCGCGCTTCGCGCGCTTACTGTAACTCCAGCTAACCCAAACTTCAAATTGCAAAATTAAATAAGCGCGCTCCGCGCGCTTACAGTGACCCGACTGAAACAAACTAACCCAAGCTTTTTTTTTTTTTTATAGAGGGGATTGGAAATCTGCTAGCAGACACCCCGCCTGTTGTTCTGGCAACGAGGTAGTGTCGGGTTAGCGCCCTGTCCGAGGGACAACATATTCAATTTTTGTCCTAGGGACAACATATTCAAATTGCGAAATTAAATAAGCGCGCTGCGCGCGCTTACGGGCGCCCGACTGAGACGACCTAACCCAAGCTAACCCAAACTAACCTAAGCTAATCCAAACTAACCCAAGCTAATCCAAACTAACCCAAGCTAACCCAAGCTAACCCAAATTACAAAGCTAAACAAGAGCGCTTCGCGCGCTTACCGTAACTCAAACTAACCCAAAATTGCAAAATTAAATAAGCGCTCTTTGCGCGCTTACGATAATCCAACCTGACCCAAATTGCACAATTAGTTTGCTTTAAATTAAACTTATTTAAATTAAATTAAATTTTCTTGAAAAACGGAAATGACGCATTTCCGGAGAAAAGTTATTACTTTCTGCGAATTTCCGGAGAAAAGTTATTAGTTTCTGCGATTAGAATAAATGTCTCAATTACTAAGGTAAAACTAGTTTTTATGTAACCGATTTTAGCTATTCTAACCTAAAAAAAAATTTTTGAAAAAAATTTAAAAAAAAGAAATGATGCATTTCCGGAAAAAAAAAATTATTCCTGGGGTCTGAATAAATGTCTAGAACCTTAAACAAAAACTAATTTTTATGTAACCGATTTCAGGTAATTTAAAGTCTGAAAAACGGAAATGACGCATTTCCGAAAAAAATAATTTGTGTTTCTATGTTCAGACATACCTTTTATAAAGAAACAAAAACACAGTTTTTACATAACCCATTTCAGCTAAAAGAAAGTTGAGCCATTGTTTTCCTTCGCTGAGTCGAAATTGAATATGCCGGAATATTCATTACATCTAGATTTTTAATTTATTTTACGTTGCGGTTTTTCTAGTAATTAAAATTTGTTAATATCTAGATAAAATATTTAATTACAATAGGTACCTACGTAACTTAATCTAACATATTAGTAATTAATTACTATAATTTCTAGACCTATAATTCAATCTAAAGGTAAGTGTGTGGTGTGAGTGTGGGTATGCATGCGCCTGTTAATATATTACGGTAGTCTAGCTAAAGCCTTTTCGAAAATCCGGCTTTATAAAACTCAAAACATGCTTTATTGCAAAGCTCATTAATACTACAATGCAGAAACATCAAGTACAAGAAATAGCGGCTGGTAATTTAAAAAATATTAAATAAAATGTGACAAGAACGCATACTGGTTAAAAAATACTAAACAAAGACAAACATCACACACGCATTTTAGTTTTGCGCAGGAATTTGCCCTATGAGTCACTATAATAATTGATTCAGGCTAAAAGCCAAGATAAAATAAACAAGCAAACGTACAACGTACCAGTCCAAATAAATACAATTCTATTCTATTATTTTCGTGATATTTCCACATCAAAAATATATTGTACCTAACTCACTTTATAAAATGCCACTTTCTATGAAGTAAAATTCTTTTGGATAATGCGTCTACAGCCATATGAAATTAATAAAAACGGTAAATCCAATCTATTCGAGTCACAATATTGACTATACCTGTAATGGAGGAATAATTGATTGAAAAAATATGATTCTAGGGTAGTGGATAGTATATTCGTATGCTCGAAATGGCAGTAAAGAATTGTTGTAATCGAAACCCTATCTTGCGTGATGTTACTAGGTCCATAACAGAGCTTGTTCTGCCAAAGGAAACAGTATATGTTCTATCTATTTCCATTAAATATCCATACATTGATAACCAAAGTCCATCTTAGAAGCGGAACCAAGACATTTGATTGGAGAAGATAATAGTAATTGATCACTGCCAGGAGCTCATCATATATTTACGGTAGGTATAGATGTTGATACTCGTGCATATTTTACTTCAGCAATCAGCAACTATAATTATTGCGATCCCCACAGGGATTACAATTTTTAGTTGACTAGCCACATTTCATGGAGTGCAAATTTCTTTTAATCCGCCCTCTTTATGATCAATCGGATTTATTTTTTTGTTTACTATAGGTGGGTTAACCGGAGTAATTTTAGCAAATTCATCTCTTGATATTATCCTTCAAGTCAAATTTATCAATCTCATAAATTTTCACTGATCAATGAGAGTAGCGGTCTCATTACGAAAGTTAATTTCTTTTACTAAATGAAATATAATTAAGTAGTCCGAAAAGATTTTAAATTGCAAGTTTAACGATAAATTTATTAATAATTTCTTAGTTTAAGGATTAGAGAATAATTCTAATTTAGACTTTGAAGGTCAATACTTTTTTTAACTTAAATTCTTTAAAGATATCTTTAAAAATATTTACTGTAATAATTATACATATAATTAGTCGTATTAATAAGATAAAATTTCTTATAAATTGAAAATAATTTTTAGAGTAACTTTATATGTTTATTTATTTATTTATTTAAGCATCAACAGTAATAGCCAAGTACAGATACAACCACAATGAAAGCATTTCCAATATATCTAAGCTATTAAGGGTCTGAACCAAATAGCCTATCCATTATCAGTACTTTGACTTCTCTATAACCTGTTATTGCGACGTTAATATCATTTGCACGTGTATTATATAATTCACAAATTTTATACACAGGAGAGTTTTGTATTTACTGATTTTGGAGAATACCAAGTAAAACATAGTTTTGTCCCTAGCATTTCTCTTATTCACTGCAAATGGAATTTGTGCTAAAATATCTGCATCATCAATACTACTTTTCCGTATCGTAAATAATGTAAGCAGGCATGCCCTAATTCTACGATTTTCTCTTGAAAGTCAGACTGAACATGTTGAACAATACATTGTGGTCAAAACCCTTAGCCGGGTAGTGACCAAAAGTCTTAAAATACATATATTTCAGGAACCTACGTTGTACACTCTCAATTCACGAGGACCAAACATTATATTGGGGAGACCATATCACAGTGCAGTACTCCAACTTAGGAAAGGCCAGCGAGTCCAACAATTTACGACACACATTAATATTTAAGTGTTTACGTCAGCTGATGACATTTCAAGAACCTTCCTTGCACACTCTCAATTAACGAGGACCACACATCATATTGGGAGACCATATCACTATATCATCCAACTTAGGCAAGACCAGCGAGTCCCTCAATTTCAGACACGCATTAATATATGTGTTTACTTGATCTGATGACAAAGCTCATAACTCTAAATCACTATGTTGCGACACCTTGTCCAGTTCAACCTCATTGATATTATACTTATACTTGTAATTAATACAGTCAATATTCTAACCAAAAGTCATACAAGCACACTTTCCTACCTTCATTTTAAACCAGTTTGCATCACACCAATCGCTAACACAGTTCAGGTTTTCTTATACCACATTACAATCATCAACTGTCATAATCCTAAGAAACAGTTTAAAATCATCTGCAAACACCAAGGCATTGTACACACAAAAAAAGGATATCTCATTTTAAAAATATAATACTCAATTAGAATAAATCTTAGCTTTGTATATACGCAAAGATATATATATTTAAATTGAGTATTTTAAATAATAGAGTGAATACTGCATAATTCTCTTGCCGATTAATTTATTTTACAGAACAAGAATCAAAATATTAGATTTAATTATTTTATATTATTATAGTTAAGAATCACATGATCGTTGTTTCAAGATATCGAATCATTTGAAACGAAAATAAATTATTTCTCAAAAGAAGAAATGCTATTCATGGTTAAAGAAAACATATTCTACAATTAAAATTGTATTTACTTTGCTTGAGCAGCTTCAAGATTAAAATAATAAACCTTTTTCTTCATCTATGTATATAAATCCTCTCTTTGAGTAACTTATTTCTCAAAATGAATTTTAGGGAATGTTTGATATAAAATACGAACGTATTGAAATAATAAACGTTTTTACACAATACAAACATATATTTTTCTACATTTAAGAATTCATTATTCTCTAAATCAAAATGATTTTATTAATTTAAAAATATAAGTTAATATGAATGAGAAATGCAATAAATTAAATTCTTCTTTTTTCTGTTCGGTTTAAGAATATTAAAAATCTCAAAATAAAACAACAAAATATCTCTAATGAAGTTTATTTCTATACACTGGAAAAATAAGTAAGTATACAAACTAAAAATATTATCTTAGAACAACCAAGGTCTACAGGATGTATTTTTTCCGTTAATTCTAGACCTAAAGTACATATTATTAATATTTGTGTGCATGGCTTTCGTTCTTTCATGCACCTTTATAGAAATCTAAAGATATGAGTTTCTCAGTATACTGTGACCAATATCTATAGTAAACGGCCATAATACACTTTAGCAAAACTTACAGGGTGTTACTTTTTTTCGGGTCGTGACCCTGTGTCGTAGTAAAAATTTTCGGGGGTAAAGCGATCACGATCCGGAACAAAGTAAATTTTGCTAAAAAAATGTATTTTGGCCATTTTAGCTTACTATCTGCCAAATCTGAGATATACCTCTAGAAATGTACGAGGTTCATGAAAAAACTGTAAAAAATAAAAGGCCTTACGCACACATGTTTATATGAATTTTTAATCCTAAAAAGAGAAAAAAATATATCCTGCATTTTTAACCATCAATTAAATAACACCCTGCATAGGTTAATTTAGACAAAATTGAAAAAACAATTACAGGCCACTGACAATGTTTTAAATTACCACTTTTTCGGAATCTACGTTTAGAAATATGATAGTTTAAAAAAGGAAACTGAATGAATCAAAAAATTTAACTTAGAGAAAAACTTTTTGCACATTTTTTACATCGTTTGAGACTAACTCTCCGTTTGACCAACAGCACAAGACATCCTTTTTTTATTCATTTCCGGCTTAATTGGAACTTATACAATGCTTCAAACGATAAATTAAAAAGAAAGAGAAACTAAGACAGGAATGTGCAAAACGTTTTTGTTAGTTTAGCTGTTTAGATTCTACAGGCTGCCAATTTCTATAAAATATCAGGGATATACTCACATTTAAAACAATTTAAACAATCAGTTATATGATCTAGCAAGAAAAATTCTTAACACATATTATGCTACAACCTGTATTTTAAAAATATTTTCAGTTTTCTTTAGGATGAGTTAAATAGGATGTATGTCCAATGAATATTAGAGAATGTTAACAAAAACCAGTAAGTATAAATACCTAAGGCCCATTTTCACAATGTGTGGATAGCAAAAAGACTAAAACGTCTAAAACAAATGGCCTAAGTAACAATAACAAATAAAAGTTAGTATCCTACGACCAATAACTAATACTTAGCTAAAATAACTCCGATGTAGGTATTTTTCTATTTTTTGGCAAGTTAAAAACGGCTTTGAACTCTTCGTTCGGGCAAAGATCTATACATACAGTTCGAGCAATATGAGATCAAAAAACACACTAGGGCTGTGTGAAGTTATTCTCTATCATTAATTCTTCGACTTTTTTTAGCTACGTGAATACGACATCACAATTTTGTGGCTTTTGGCGGCCATTTTTGTTCTTCATGGCGTCGGATTTATATATTTGTTTTCTAGTTTTGTGTAATTCGTTTTTTCCCGAATATCAAAATGACGAAATTGTAAGTATTCGGACCATTAGATTTTTCTGACGTAAAAATCAATCAATCCGTCATGACAGACGATCTTTATCGGTCGTTGGTCCTGGACAGCACACGCACTTGCACTCACAGCACCCCTAGCAACCTTATCGATCAACTAACTATAACTAAACTAGGTTAATTAATATATTGCCGGCCATCTAGAAAACATGTGGGGAGGGGTACAATCAGATTCCCGGATCCTTGAGTCAAGATGAATAAAAAGATATTGATATTTAATTTTAGTAAACATATTTAATTTTTTATTTGATTTGTGCTACGATATATGTTTAGACAGAAACCTAGTAGTTTCAAAATGTGCATGAGATATTCTCATTTTAAGAAACATACGTTCTAATTCCCCGATTATTTTTATTTGAAGAATATTGCCATCTTATACTAAATAGTGTGGACCGAGGATTTATTTTAAACGGAGAAAATAATATTCTTAAATCAGTTTTTTATTTTTCTTGGTCAAAACTTAATAAAGTTCATTAAAATATTTAGGAATCTTGAATAAAAAATGTAGCTTATTTTGAATGTAAATCTATCTTCATCTTTGATTAAGATTGCTCGAAATTCTAAACAAAAATATGTTTTTAAATCAAGAAAATAATTTGAAAAATTCATATTTTGCTTTTAAGAAAATGCATTTATTCATACGAAATATATTTTTCAAAAGGAAGTATCTGTTGATTTAAATTTAGTAAAAAAAGTTGAGAAAATGTGTATACATAAATGGAGTATTCTTTTTTTTGTGTGTAGTTTTTTACATTGTTGGCAATGTCAAAAGCCGCCAGAAAAAGAAGGGGACCCAGACTGGGGTACACCTGACGTGCTCAAATAAACCTTTGATTTCCCACCCATTACCTCTACAAACTACATTCTTGGCGAGAAATATGATTGTATAAGTAGTAAGTACCAGATAGTTGCTAACATGCGTATTTTTAAGTGAATCGTTGACAACAGTGTGCTTGATCTTGTCAAATGTTTTCTCAAGATCAGTGTATATTACATCAACCTGCGATTTAGTATTTAATGCATCATGAGTACTGACTGAAAATAAGCAAGTTTGACAAAGCAGATTTCTTGGGGAGAAACCCATGCTGATGAGGTGATATGGTACCTTTAAAACCGCTATAAATTTTCTTAAACAAAATTATTTCAAAAAACATTAAAAAATGGACTGACCATAACAATCGGTCTGTAAATTTTTAATTAGATCTCTAGGTGCCTTTTTGAGAACCGGAATTACCTTAAAGTCAGGATATATGCAAGATTTAAAACAAAGATTAAATATATGCAAAAATGGATTTACTAGAAATGAAGCACAACCTTTTAGAATGTGGCCAGGAAGACCATCCGGCCCGGTTGCCCGATTTCTCCTCAATCTTCCAACGGCTTCCAAAACTTCCATTTCACTAATTGGTCTATCACAGAAATAATCCTTATTATCCAAAAAGTCAATTTTAAGACATTTTTCAGTTGGAGAGTAAATAGGACTAAAGTAAACTTCAAACCCATCAGCCATATTGTGGCTGTATGTTAGCACAATAAGTAGCATGCATCTTGGTTAGGTAATTCATGGTAACTGCATGTCCAAAACCAGTGTAATTCGAGTCAATTCGAGAGTACACGAACCATCGTTGATTGGTCTTCGTACTGCCGGGAATTAGCAATCTACTGAATAAGAAAAAAATCGCAAAAACTAGGAGAGCAAGGTAAAATAGTCGAGATTGATGAGGCAAAATTCAGCAAACGAAAGTATAACAGGAGCAGAGGGATTAGTGGTAAATGGATATTTGGTAGTATTGAACGTGAAATAAGTTTTTAATTCCCGTGGAAAACAGAAATGCCGAGACCCTTTTAAAAGTCATTCATGACAATATTAAACCGGAAAGTATTACCATTTCCATTGAATCAAACATCCTTTGCAATTTGTTGATCCAAACCATAGAAATAGGACTCCTAGAAGGCTGATAGAGTGAGAAGTCCCTCACGGAGAAAGGGAGAAAACAATAGGGGTTGGGTGATAATACGCTTGCGCGGGCATGTAAATAAGGACCTTATATTTACTTGCTTACATGCAGTGTATATAACAGCACCGTTGCCAAACTAGGAGAAATTTACCGTTTTATGTGTATTTTAATTAGATGACTACTGAAAAACGTGGGAAGTAAACCCCGAAACGGAATTTTTTAAAATCTGTTTCATATTATAAATTTACTCTAATATTTTCGAAGTATATGTTGCTAAGATTTTTGATTATGTTAATAATTTTATGTGTTACGTTAAACCTAGTACTTTACATATCTTATACTTGGCAACGTTGCGAGATTGCAAGGACGGTGGACCCGATCGGACGCCATCATGAATTCTTGTTTTCTTTGCTTTTCAACTTTCGATGTTCAGTTTTGTAAAGAGTTTTTGTGTTTTTTATTATTGCCATGTGTTTGATAGTACTATAATTCGTTTTCGGTGTTATTTGAGAAAAATTCCTTCAACTTAATACTCAACATGCCCTTACACAGACAGGCACGCGCAAAAGCTACGAAACTCAGCGTTTCAGTCTTACACATGGATATTTTGTCTCTCTTCCTTCGTGAGTAGATCTGCTTATATACTCTTATATATTAGCCTTCTAGGAGTCCTATTTCTATGATCCAAACGACACACAAACAAAACTTAAAATTCGTAACCTCCGTCACTGGATTATTTTTAAATTGATTATCTTCAACCAGCCTTGCGGTTGGGGCCGGCCTTTCTGTGCGCAAATCTTCTCATAAGGCTTAAACCAACGATTGTAGAGGTCGTTGGCTTAACATCGAAATTATTTCGCGCAACTGTTCGCACTTATACGAACCAAAAATAATCGAAATGATTTCGCCCATATTTGCGCGAAGAAAGGTTTACGCTCATTCACTTTGACGGCCAATATTTTTACTAAAACTTAAAATTCATAACCTCGGTCACTGAATTATTTTTAAATTGATTATCTTCAACCAGCCTTGCGCCTGGTGCAAGCCTTTCTTCACGCAACTCTTCTCATAAGGCTTAAACGGACCGTAACTAATCGAAATTATTTCGCGCAACTCTTCGCGCTTAAACGAACCAAAAATAACCCAAAATAATCGAAATGATTTCGCCCATACTCGCCAATATTTTCACTAAAACTTAAAATTCGTAACCTCGGTCACTGGATTATTTTAAATTTCATTATCTATTTCCCCAAAAATTTCAAAAACGGGCGTGCGGCCGCATAGTATCTAAGCCAATTACTTATATTAGCCTTATGTTTTATGGAAATTATCGTACGTATTGAAACGGACCAAACCGGGGTCAATAATTTTGAAATTAATAGTAGTATTTTTTTTATTATTATTTTTATTTAAGGCATTTTTCCAAAATTTATATTTTAAAATTTGGGGGAGAGTGAAAAGTGTCAGACCAGGCTCAAATGATTTCTTAAAAAAAAAGGAAACAATAGTTTCCAACAAAGAAAAACACAAACGACTTTTGCGGCTCCAAACTCTAAAGAACTTGGGAAATAAACAACGTAATGGATGGGTCGAAATAAGTTTGTAAAAAATTTGTACGATCACGTGTCTGACTGCCGACTTTCAGAAGGTAATACATAGACTGGGGGTCGGTAAGTTTCAGTAAAGGATTGTATACAGGCAAACACCCAGTAAGTTCCTGAAAAAATTTTTGGAAGAGTCCTTCAAGAAATGAATATTGCTGCTGAGGGTCAACTAAAAGGGGTAGTTTCGGACGCGTTAACAGAGGCTGCGCATGACTGGTCGATTATATTCAAGCACTCCTGGCTAAGCTTCGAAGGCTTCAAACAGACTTTTAAATACCTATTGGTCCCAACAAGAACAAGCAAAACTAAGACAAAATATCGCCCCACCTCATTGGTCAGCAGCAGCCAGTCGCATATTGGAGGCACATTTTGCGCACTACGTGGGTTTAACAAGGCTGCTTTTTAAGCCAAAACCAGAAATGTCTTAGTTGCGATCTTAATGAAGCATTTCCTGACAAATATTCAAGCCCTTTGTTCTTTTAAAACCCAGAGAACAACCGCTACAGCTGCCAAAAATTTTAAGGCTTCAAGAGGCAATAAATAAAGGATCTCAGGGAAAACTATGGACGGGTCGGATCAACTACCAGCGGCTTACGTCCCAAGTGGCAACGGAAACGTCGGCGACACTAGAAGAGCAAGGCACCAGTAAGTGAGTGGACTTGAAAATAACAGTAGATAGAAAAAAAAGGACTTTTAAATGAGAGGTACCATTATTAATTATAGGTGATGTAGTACTGTAGAAGTTTAAAATAGTGCATTAGGTTTTAATTTATATTTTAAACTTGGGGGAGAGTGAAACGGACCAAACCGGGGTCAATAATTTTGAAATTAATAGTAGTATTTTTCCAAAATTTATATTTTAAAATTTGGGGGAGAGTGAAAAGTGTCAGATCAGGCTCAAATGATTTCTTAAAAAAAAGGAAACAATAGTTTCCAACAAAGAAAAACACAAACGACTTTTGCGGCTCCAAACTCTAAAGAACTTGGGAGATACCAAATACACAACGTAATGGATGGGTCGAAATAGGTTTGTAAAAAATTTGTACGATCACGTGTCTGGCTGCCGACTTTCAGAAGGTAATACATAGACTGGGGGTCGGTAAGTTTCAGTATCATGGAATAATAATACGCCTATAAAGATGAAGGCTTACAAGCATTGAATAAACTACTAAAATATGACAATAATAGATTCTCATTTGCCAAATTGCGAATCTTCTTTCCTGCACACCATTTATCATATTTGGCAAAGGCCAGCTCGTATTTTGACTTGGATTTTTACGGTAGCAAAACGTAAATAGCTTTTCAGCATCACTGTTTTTGTAGTGAGAAAATGTAAAAATACTTTAAGAAACGTCATAGTGAATTATTTTTGATTTATTATTCATGACAGTATCGTGACTACCAAGAAAACGAAGCGATCCACCCAATTTTTTAAACCGCCGCGCCCTTTCGTTATTAGTTTCAATGTGTTGATTTTTCCAATTCATGATAAATTTTAAATTATTATTGCCGTTTATTTTCACTTTTTAAGGGCGTAGATAAAACATAACTATTACAAGCAATTCTGAAAATGAAATATTACCATCAAGAATATATCCTGTGAATGGCACTCACCGAAAAAAAGACATATTTTTATTGTTCGCGCACTGATTCAAACTGGCATATATTATCCAGATCTTACCAGAATATGTTGTATAGTCTAAGATCCAGATCCACTAATACCTAATCACTTCCTCATTAGGCCTTAGTATGCTGCGTTATTACCATGTGCGAACATTGAAAAAACTAACACCAATTTACTTAGGTAAGTGGAAAGCCGCAGATATCTTTTAGCAAAGGCGGTCGAAGGAATATTTGTTATATCAGCAGGAACAACAATATGAAGATATAATGTACCTAGGTTTATTTTAAAATTAAAAATAACTACAAGGAAAGAAGATATTTTGCGGCTTCATTTAATTTCAGAGATGTATTGCTTAAAAGTGTTAATTAATCTTTACCAGTTATATATATTGATCAAAAAGTAGATTCTGGCAAAAAAAAAATCATATCCTACCGAAAAATCTAATCAACCTTGGATGGATATAGTTAATGGAACATTCAAAAAATTATCATAAATTCCAATAAGAATAGTAATAATATACATATATAGGTAAGTTCAAATAATTAAGATAATACCGAATAATTAAAATGACCGGCTTACTGGTTTTTCACTTCGTAAAATGCATCTGAATCACTTGAGACCGGAGAGACAACTTTTTTTTTGGAGATTTAGGATTTACAATGAAGGTTTTCTTTCCCTGCTCTGAAATTTTATGTTCATTAAATAAAGTTAAGGTAAGTTTTTGTTTCCAAATTCTACCGCAAAACTGGTACAACTCTAATATATTAGTTAAAATAATCAATAAATATCGAAGAATTAAAATTACCGGCTTTTTTTTTAATAAGGTTACGTTTATCTTTAACCCAGTATGGCGAGTATGACCAATATTTCCATTAGATTTAATAACAACGATAATGTGAATAATGTAAAATGGGTAATAATAAAACTCTACTGATTAGTCAATGTGTTCGTCGACAACATCTTGTCCGAGTTAATACAATGTTACTACTATTGAATCTAAAAATTTAAAAATGTGCGCGGTTCTTACAAAAATATATTAATCGACCAATAACTATCATTGTTATTCGAGATGATGAACAAGTTAGTTTTAGTAGTTAGTCAGTATGTGTTTCGATTAATAAATAAATGTGTAAGTGAAATATAACAGAAACTACTCCACGAAAGACGTAAAATGTGCTGAAAAACTGATTTCGTTTTCTTGTATTTTTCAACCAATGGAAGTTAGGAAAACGGTTCAACGTATCTGGTACTAACTATTAGTGCCCCAAATCGTCGGTAGAGGTAAACGTCGCTTTAGCTAACTTTCGGCGCAACCCTGTTAAGATATTTCCACGATTAGAGGTGCGTAAATAAAGGACCCTTTAGGCTACCCATTAACGATAAATGTGCGTTCTGTGTCATTTGTCCTAGTGATTTAAACGGTTATGGTCATTAATGTTGGGGATATTTTATTTTTTGGGACACATACGCATTATCGACTTTATATTCTCTGAATACTGGGAACAACTGCCCAAAAGCAAGACTATTTGAATCTCTATATGGCTAACAAACTTTAAGAAGAAACTCATGATACTAATTCATTTACCAGTTTTATTTAATATTTCGTTGTTTAGGCATAGATTCTTCATTTGA
>JAEQML010068677.1:0-18087 GCA_016904865.1 Pissodes strobi | reverse complement strand
TTCAAATATACATAAATACCTGGTTATCTTAAATATATAAAAACAGAAACTATCTCTCGTATAAAAGCAAACTAAATGTGTATAATACTAAGCTGTAGAATTATGAATAAATATGACACTTGTAACCCTTAATTTTTTACTTATTAAAATTAAAATGGAAAATACTCTCAAACTTCTAAAACTAACTAGGTATAATAGAATACAAAATAGAGAGCGAACTGTTATTTATATACGAGGGCATGACAAAACATTGTTACATTTATTAATGTTTTACAGTAAAACGTGTATACCATATAAAGATGAAAATAAAAAATAGAAACAAATGGTTATAATGCCTTCGTATTATCACGTTTTCGATATTTGATCCCTGTATGGGGCACATGTGGGACTATAACCTACAATTCGATGCAAATATTGCAAAACAAAATACTAAAAACTGATTATTTTTTATTGCAAACTATAGAACAGTGAAAAAGAAATCGATACGTATTTTTTATTTCCACTATAGATGAATATTACAAGAATTATACCAGTTTTTAGTTTTGTATATATAGATATACTATGCATGGTGTGACGTAACAATTCATGTATATTATGACGACATAAGCACATTTCAAGGCGTTGTATCTGCCTCATTTTTCAGCTTATGGAAAAAAGAAAAACACGTGTTCACTTATTTTTCATGGGCTATCGAAATCAGCAAAAAAAATGATGAAACTTCCTCATTGTCAGGAGAGCTTTCCTATATAAAAGTGATTATTCCTTCATTGACAGATAGCACCCTCAAACAATACGGAAATACTTACAATAAATAGGGGAATTTCTGTTTTTCTAAGCGCCAACAAATAGGTATATAACAAAACCGTAAACTTATTCTTGAGCTCCTAAACATTCAATTGTCTTCGGGGTCATCCTACTCTACCATGAACTCACACAAATCTGTATTTTCTCTAATATTGATTATTAAACAAAAAACGAAGCGGTTATAAAAAGGTATCTCAATGGAACATTTAACATAAGACCCCCAAAACCAAAATACTCAATTACTTGGGATTCCTACCCAGTTCTACAGCGCTTAAAGAACATGTACCCTCACGAATCCTTAAATCTACAAATCTAACTTTAAAACTAGTAACACTCTTAATACTAATAACGGCACAAAAATCACGAACAACCCGGAAGTAAAAATAGACAATATTTTTAAATATGAATACATAATTGAAATCAGATTCCCGGATAAAATAAAAGCAGGGGCTTAAACAGGCTTCAACCTAATTTGATATTACCTTATTTACTAATCAACCTGAACTATGTATAGCCACACTATTAGATACTTACATAGAACGCACAAGAGGAAAAATGGTGCTACCAGTCAATAAAAGGTGAATAGTTCGTTGTATTAGCAAGTACAATCGATCGTACCCTCCACTGTCTGCAATTGCAGTTGCAGCTAGTGAACAATATCTATTTTTCTGTTCAAAAACAGAAATTACAGCATTCACAGATACTGTAAATATGCTAATAGATCGTTGCATTTGCAGATGCAATCGATACCACAAGTAGCAAAACCAAAGAAAATTTAATACTCACTCACAAAAAGCCCTATCACCCAGACAGCAGTCAAACCATTAGCAGATGGGTCAAGTTAATACTAAAAGCCAGCAGTATAAACACGGTTTTACGCCAAACTAGATTATTTCGTAGCTATAATTTTATGTGAAACTTATGTACAACCCTATAACTATTTACCACCAGGTTTTTGATTTGTCGTTGTCAGAATATATATGAAATTGACATTGAATTTATAGTAAACGTAAAATAAACATTTTTGAAGAAAAAAAGTATTTTGAAACAACCCAAAGATAAACATACAGTCCACTAATCCAACATATGGTCCAACACGAACCAGATAAGTCCCAGGACAATTCTATCAGAACGATACGAAAATAAAAAGTTGATTTTGTATAATTATATAAAAGCTTTGTTTGATGCCCCAGTATTAACAAAGGAATCTTATTCTGATTTAAGAAAGCTTTATGACAATTTTAACAGAAATATTAGGTCTTTAAAATTATTAGGTCAACCGACCGATGAATGGGACACATTGCTCATTTTTATGTTGACAAGTAAGTTTGACAGCCGCACCATGCGAGACTGGGAGGCTTATAATACTACAGGTGAACTTCCATCTATGAAAGACATGGACAGTTTTTTGAAAGGTAAGTGTGAGTTATTAGAAAAGTTGGAGATTTCGAAAATTGACAATAAATCGGGAAAAACAACACGAGGATCAATCAATGAGTCCTTTACAAGCAGGAATCATGTAAGTTGCAACGTTGATAAAAATAGGTTTATGTGTTATTTTTGTAAATCAAATCATTCCATTTTTAAGTGCGAAAAGTTTCAGAAACTGAATTTAGATTCTAAAAGTATTGAAATAAAAAAGCTTAAGTTATGTTATAATTGTTTCAACCCTAACCATGAATTGTCAGATTGCGATAAACCCCCTTGCAGGAAATGTCAACGTATGCATAATACGTTACTGCATAAAGACTATAATGTTCGGACCGCACCTACTAATAGTGGGCCCAACGACCTTTCCAGATCGCTGGGTAGGCCTAATGAAAGCACTGATCAGGCGCAATCGGGAGCATCGAATTCAACAAACGCAGCCGTTCTCATCGCCAGCGAACCGTCGCCGTCGCCGCCGACAACTCCAGAAATAAAGGGAGTGGTGGGAGTAACAAGCGCACATTCCACTAATAATTCGAGTAAATATGCCTTGCTATCGACTGCACTGGTCAATGTGAAGGATAAATTCGGATCTAATTATAAAGCGCGTGTTTTATTGGATCCAGGATCCCAAAGTAATTTTGTTTGTGAAGATTTTTGCAAGAAAGTCAATATAGAAAAGGACAGGGTTAATTATCACATCTCAGGTGTAGGAAATAACAACAATTTATTGGCTGAATTCAAAGTTGATTTGATAATATCATCACGCATTGGCAATTTTTCTAAAGAAATGTCATGTTTAGTATTGCTCAAAATTACCGAGGCCATGCCTATTTCTGATTTTGACGATAGTTTTTTAAACATTCCCTCCGATATAAGACTGGCGGACCCCGAGTACAATATACGTTCAGATATTGACATTTTATGCGGTGTTGCAGTTTTTTATGACATTTTGTTAATGAGCCAAATTAAATTACAATCTATTACTTTACAGAATACTAAGTTAGGATGGATTCTCGGTGGTGAACTAAGTTATTTAAACATAACGCAAAAAATTATGTCGTATCAGTCGACATCTCGCGATAATTTGATAAATGAAAATCTCATAAAATTCTGGAAAATTGAAGAATATACTAGCCTACCAAAGGTAGACGACTTTTGTGATCAGCATTTTAAAGAAACATATAAGCGAAACGTAGACGGGCGATTTACAGTACAGATACCTTTTAAAAATGACATCAATAGATTAGGAAAATCAAAGGATATGGCTGTTCGTAGTTTCATATCACTAGAAAAAAGATTGGCGAGAAACCATGAATTAAAATTAGGTTATTCGTCTGTAATGAAGGAATACCTTCAGTTAGGTCATATGACAAAACTAGAATTAGACTTAGATAGGCTTAATGATTATGAAGCGTATTATTTGTGCCATCACGCCGTGATTAAAGAGGATTCGAAGACTACAAAAATTCGTGTGGTTTTTAACGGATCGGCAAAAACGGACAGCGGTTTTTCGTTAAACGATGTTCAAATGCCGGGGCCGACTATACAAAACGATATATTATCGATACTTTTAAGATTTAGACAATCAGAGTACGTCTTAAATGCGGATATCTCCAAAATGTATAGACAGGTATGGTTAGACAAAGCACAACGTAAATATCAAAGAATTTTTTGGCGCGATGAGCCTTCTAAAAATTTAGATTGTTTTGAATTAAATACTGTGACTTTCGGAATGACTTCGTCCGCATATCTGGCTATCCGGTGCTTATATCAATTAGCTGTGGAGAATGAAAACAAATACCCATTGGCAAGTGATGTCATTAAAAATGATTTTTACGTGGATGATCTTTTGACAACCCATGACTTCGAGTTAGTGATATTGAAGCTCCAACGCGATATAACGAATATTTTAAAGGGTGGAGGCTTCGAAATACGAAAATGGTTGACAAATAAAACTGAACTTTATGAAAAATTACAAATCGATCCAAATTGTGAAGCAAGTTGTTTAAAGTTAGGCGAAAACGATAAAAATAAAACTTTAGGCGTTTATTGGAATGCGTATAAGGATACGATACCACAGCTTATACCGTACCGAATCAGTTTATTAACTCTCCACGTGTTTTGAAGCAATAAAATCCAACCAATAGGAGCATTTTCCTCATATTCTCGGCGTCTGCTACGAGCCGAATTATATGAGGGCGACTTCGTTTATTTATGAATAACAGAACCGGTTTGGTGTTCAATGTAGTGTTATCTTTTGCTATTACGACAGTTTGCTGAATCGAAGAGACATAAACCTGGTTGAGTCGGAAACTGAACACACCGCACAGCGTTGGACTCTAGATTTTTTGACAAAAAGCAGCAGGTTACGTTCTTAGATTGGATTGTTTGCGTGTTATTATTTGTGCTCGATTATTTATTTATTAAGTGTGTTAACTTTTTGGACATTTAATCATTAACGTGTTTTCATTGTTAACCAGGGCCGTACGTTGTTTTGTCTGCAAAGGGCACAAGAAAGCCAATCCAGCTTCAGGATATTTTAGTTTTCCGAAAGATGAAAGGTTGTAAGTAGATGTTTACATTAAGTATTGAGATTAAAGTATAGTTCATTCATATCACATTGCATGATAAATTAATATTCTACGTCGATAATTGTTTGGCTCCCTTCTGCAGGAAGTTTAACTTTTTAAACTTGAGACAAAAATTGTAGTTTTGTCTAGCCTCTTAGCATCCCATAATAAAGGCAACCAATTTAGAACCGTCGCACTAATATTACAAAGGTGGTATGTAAATTTAATTAGAAATAAGTAGTGAACAATATCACATACCTACAACTCTTTATTCATTGCCTACAACTATATAAATGGCTTCGAGTGACGAAATATCAATTTATTAAGGCCGTTTGACGCGATCACATTTTTGATAAAATTTCTGCCCGTAGTAATCTTTCGAAAACGGCAATCTTACTTTGCGCTCGAAAATCACACAGAACTTTTCCTAAAGCCGCATTTTTTAAAATTAAATGCACATTTTTCTCTATACTTATTCTGAAATTTGCAAATGACTGTCAGGTTTGACATATTATATTCGGGCTTCGGGCATATTTAGAACAGGAGTGCCAGCAACAAACTGTAACAAACGCATGACTGTCATTTATTTATCCTCGGTTTCCATGACTATTCATAGCACACTCGACGACAAAAGTGAGACTTTCTTTTCCTTGTTCGCGCTAGAGCCAGAGTATAACAAACCACTGCAGCTAGAGCGCAAAATAAGGATCCACGGCATTCGTCGATTTTGCGATATCATTTAAATTTAGCAATTAGTTATTTTGCGCGCGGCTGTAGAAAAACTGATATTCTATGTTCATATCAAAATATTTATATATTTATTTACACTTATAAACACCATATTCATGGTTATGTATAAATGACTGATCATTCTCGATCACGTTTACCAGATATCTTTTTTTATCAATTTCATTTACAGTTACATATCATGTTTAATTTAATTTGCTAAAAATGTAAACTAAATTAAACCCAGTCCGTCTCTGTTGAGTTCCAGCTGGCCATTAAAACCTAACATTTTCAATGTATGAAGGGCATGCGCGAAAAATGAGGAAAGCATGAAAAAGTCAAATCTGGCTTCATCGACATCAAAGGAGCCGACGTAGAGTTCAATAACTGATTCGGTACGGTATAAGCTGTGACGATACAATATCAAATCCAACGGTTTAATGAACAGCATTTAGCTACAAAAAGATCCATATTATCCATCACAAGTCAAATTTATGACCCATTAGGTTTGGTAGGTGCTGTAGTTATAAGAGCAAAGCTTATTTTAAAAACTTTATGGCGAAAAGAGTTTTCATGGGATCAAATTGTTTCTAAAGAGTTACATGAAGAATGGAACGATTTCTGTAGCGATTTAAAAAAATTAGCAGACCTTCAAATACCGCGACACGTTTTTCTCTCATATTCTGATACAGTGAATTTGCTGGTGTTTGCAGATGCATCGGAACGTGCTTATGGTACATGTATTTATGTAAGATGCACAAAAAACAATGAAGTATCGTGTCACCTATTAGCTGCGAAATCGCGAGTTGCGCCAATAAAACAACAAAGTTTGCCGCGTCTCGAGTTATGTGCAGCTGTTTTAGCAGTTAATTTGGCAGAGAAAATCAAAGATTCACTTAAAGAAAAATTCGATAAAATCTATTATTTTAGTGACTCCACCATAACGTTACATTGGATAAATGGTTCACCTGATAAATGGAAAGTTTTCGTAGCGAATCGCGTAAGTTATATTCAGTCTATAACTAATAAAGATCAGTGGTTCCATGTAATGTCAAAGGACAACCCTGCCGATTTGATTTCTCGTGGGTGCTCAGCAACCCAATTAATGGATAATAAAATTTGGTGGCAAGGTCCTGCATGGGTAAAACTTGATACGCCTATATGGCCCATAAATAATCTTTTGAAAAATGATGACTCAAATGTTATACCGGAACAGCGTGCAATAGTAAATCTTGTTATCACAGAAAAAATTGATATATTTTCAAAATTCTCAAAATTATCAACACTTAAAGCAGTCATAGCTTATTGTAAACGTTTTATTTTTAACGTTAAAAATCCTAAAAATAAAATAATACAAAGGCAACTTAGTAATCAGGAACTAAATGACAGTCTGAAAACTTTGATTAAAATATCACAAATGCAGTCATTTCCTAGAGAATATAACAGTTTAAAATTAAAAGGTACCATTCATAGATCTAGTAATATATTGTCTTTAAATCCGTTTTTTGAAAATGACTTAATTAAAGTCGGAGGTAGAATCCAGATGGCTAACGTACCTACCACTCAAAAACATCCTATTATCCTTGATAATAAACATCTTTTAACCAAATTGATTATGACAGACGAACATGAACGCTTGTTACACTGTGGCCCACAACAATTGCTCTATTCAATTAGAACTCTTTATTGGCCGCTTTCAGGCCATAGTTTAGCAAAGAAGATAGTGCATACTTGCATCCCTTGTTTTAAGATAAAACCTAAACCTTGTCAATACTTAATGGGTAATCTCCCTAGTGAAAGAGTAAATAGTTTTATTATTGTTGTTAATACTGGATGTGATTATGCAGGGCCTTTTAAACTTAAAGATACGAAAACTCGAAAACCAAAGATGCTTAAAGCATGGATTTGTTTGTTCGTTTGTATGTCAACTAAAGCTGTACATTTAGAAATCGTAACTGACTTATCCAGTGAAGCATTTCTAGCATGCTTCAAACGTTTTGCAGCTCGGAGAGGCAAACCTTCAAATGTATTTTCTGATAATTCAACCACTTTTATTGGAGCTAATACTGAGCTCAAAAAGTTTTTTGAATCTGAAATGTCAAAAATGTCTTTAAATCTGCTTAAGGAGGGTGTGCAGTGGCATTTTATCCCCCCTAGAGCCCCAAATTTTGGTGGTATATGGGAATCAGGAATTCGAAGCATGAAACATCACTTAAAGCGGACTATAGGCAACTCGACTTTACATTACGAAGACTTTTTAACTATACTGACTCAA
Organism: Pissodes strobi; assembly: GCA_016904865.1. Taxonomy (NCBI): domain Eukaryota; kingdom Metazoa; phylum Arthropoda; class Insecta; order Coleoptera; family Curculionidae; genus Pissodes; species Pissodes strobi. The sequence goes on along the minus strand of JAEQML010068677.1, from coordinate 10,281 downwards.
ATAGAAGCCATTCTAAACTCGAGACCACTGTGTCCATTGTCTTCAAGCCCTGATGATTATGTCCCTTTGACTCCAGGCCATTTCCTTATTGGAAAACCTTTGACGTCTATTCCCGAACCATGTTACCTCAAGGTGCAAGAAAATCGCTTGAACCACTACAAGCGACTCCAACAAATGATTCAATATTACTGGACCCGCTGGAGCAAGGAATATATTACGGATTTGCAGCAGCGGCCAAAATGGAAAGAAAATGTATCTTCTGAAATAAAAATAGATGATCTTGTCGTTATAAAAGAAGACAATTTAGCCCCATTAAAATGGAAAACAGGACGAGTCTCAGAAATACATCCAGGAGCAGACGGAGTGATAAGTGTTGTGTCCCTAAGACTCAGCGATGGAGCAGTTATCAAACGAGCTGTTACCAAGCTTTGTGTGCTCCCTATTGAATTGAATTAAATATTGAACTATAATTTGTTTAACAATTTTTTATCTTTGTTGTGTTGAAATAGCTAAGTATTTCAAGGCCGGCGGTATGTTACGCCAAACTAGATTATTTCGTAGCTATAATTTTATGTGAAACTTATGTACAACCCTATAACTATTTACCACCAGGTTTTTGATTTGTCGTTGTCAGAATATATATGAAATTGACATTGAATTTATAGTAAACGTAAAATAAACATTTTTGAAGAAAAAAGTATTTTGAAACAACCCAAAGATAAACATACAGTCCACTAATCCAACACACGGAAATCTTTGGGGCACACAGCACGCGACACGGGGTAACTTCAGCAGCTCAAAGAATGGGAGTTACATTACAAACCATTCAGAAGACAGCTGGCTCGACAGAAAAATCAAAAGTGTTCTCAAAATTCTATAACATCAACATTCACAAATCCCACTGGATTTGCATCTTGTTTATTGAACCATGATTTCAAAGGAATCATATAAATATTAAGCTACAATTATAACTTACTTACCAACTTGTTATAATATTACATAACAATATTGGTATAGTATTCAAAATAAGTTAAAGGTTAATATCAGTTAAGCGTTAAACATGATATATGTACCTTCATATGTGTGTTATTAAATCTAATGGTTATAAATTTGAATTTTAGTTTATAAAAAGGGCCTTACAAATCTAGGACTGCAGAAAAATCGCAATTTTCAGTTAATGTAGATTACATCGCAAATACTTTAAACATCTACAAAGTGTAATGAGGGACGGCGGAGATGCGAAGGATAATTACAAGATCCATCGACTTACCTGTAAGGAAGATCGATCGGAATTATCCGAGCCTCTCCCTCATAACAAACCCACCCAGTCTTTACCTTCTCCCTATCACCCCAAATGCAATGTAATCAAAAATCTCACGAAGCAAAATTGTAATGACTCATCAAGTCGATGAGCTCGAGCGGCTAGTCAGGGTCGGCTGAATCACCATGTTTTAGATAACTTCTTTAAAAATTGTACCGATTGGAAAAAAGTTGTATACTGCTAAGTGTAATGAGGGACGGCGGAGATGCTCGGATAATTCCGATCGATCTTCCTTACAGGTAAGTCGATTGATCTTGTAATTAGATGTTCTTTCCTCTTTTTATACCGTGGTATTTCGTAATTTATTTATTTAATTGTCTAATACTACTACGTTGTTCATGCCCTTTCCTAAAATAATACAGTTAATTCTCGATAATCTGCCGATCGATGACATGCGACGCCGGATACCTAATTGGTGGCCGCCGCCGCTGCGTGCCGTGTAGAAATGGGAACAAGTAAATCAGCACGTTTTAAATTTTGTGCATTATTACTCTCTAAATACATACATACGTACATATGTATTAGATACATTATTCATATTATGTATCTATACCTATAAAACATAGACAGGCACCTTGCTTTTACAACATATTTAAAATCATACATATACTCGCCGGATAATTCGCTGATCTCGATAATTGACAGTACCGCTGGTCACAACCAATAACACCTCTTTAGTGGGTATTGTCCCAACACCCGCCAATTATCGAAAGACTACTGTACTCTCCTTATAGAGCCCGCAACATCGCAAACAAAACAAACGATTAGTTTACGAATTTGCCGAACTTATTGACTGCGGTAATCGGTATTTAGTGTTATTTTCTTGCATTTTTTTTGAAATCGAACTATTTATATGCTTTTAAGTGCGTGAAACTTGTACCTAATATTTCGTTGTATATTTAGGTATACAATTTATATTGGTAGGCGTATTTTTAAATAAGGACAACTATATATATCGGACTGCAAGACCTGCTGCTTTTGTGTGGCCGCTTGTGTTTAATTGCATGTTTTTCTCTGGTTTCGGGTAGTTTTGTGGCACTAGCAGTTCGTGTAATTATATCTCAAAAGTGTTTGCTGACTGTAACGGAAACTATAAAAATGGGCCTAAAGTTCATGTTTTCGTTCTTCCAAAGGACATAAGTTTACAACAAAAGTGGCTAAAATCTATACCCGCAAACAACACGAAAGTATGTGAAGCTCATTTTCCTGAAGGTAGTAAAATAAAATATCATAGAATAAAATACAAGAAAATAATAAAAAATACGAACATTGGTAAGTTTTTATAATAGATTTACTAAAACCACGGCTTAAAGAAGACTGTATACCATCTATTCATTTAAATTGCCCTAGTTATTTAGCAAAAAATCTCAAAGATGAAAAGGTCAAAAATATCGATAAAATTTGTCAATAGCCTTTGAAATGGGCAAAATTGAGTTTGAGGAGCACGAAGAAACATACATTTTGATAATTTTGGGGAGTTTATTGTAAAATTTTCTATATTTCAACTACCAAAGATTGAAAATTCAAACAGACCCTCTTGAATATAGATTTGGTAAATACAGGCAAATGACAAGTGGCCATTATCATATTTCTGTGCGACAGTTATATGAGACAGCGAAGAGACTTAGAATTCAATATATTAACACTTCAATCTCGCATATTTGGCCCTATTAAGTTCTACGAGTTACCTGATTATGACCCAGATGAAAATTGCTCTCAACAAGAATTTTCCCAAATTAAAACTTTATTGTCTCAAATTTTAATAAAGATGTATTGCCATTAATTAAACATTTAGGTGGTTATTGTTGCTTAATTACGTTAAAATAAACTAAAATGTGCCAGCTGTAAATAAAAATTGGTATATGACGAGCAATTTATTGTTGAGGACAATTTTGATCTCACTATTAAATTAAACCGCGGAGGACTTTTATATCCCCAAGGACAAATTATAAGTGAAGTATTTGTGACTTGCAAAATCTTTAATAAGCTGCCAAATTAATTTGAGGACATATTTCTGGAAACTTGTAATAAAAGATCTTCCATGCTTCACTTAATTTTGGAATACCTATCGTATTGAAGAAAAACATGTCTCACATTTCAATGGATGGATAACCATAATGGAAATGACGTTTTAAAAATGGTTATCAAAAGTATTTCCAATACGCCTTTAAAAAGTTATGGCGCTATAGATGGTGACTATTTAAAAAAAAATGTAAAAGGAGAAAAACCAGAGATATTTATTTATCTCTGAGAAAAACTCAATCCATTAACGAAGTAGGCTATATACCTACATATTTAATTTGGGATCTATTTCTTGTGTTCTCTAATATATATAGTTTTTATACCTAAACACTCACTTAAACACTATGTTAGGCATAACACGCATACCTACATTATACTTACTTAAGTATATATTTTTAGCCAGTTTTTCTTTCATTATTTTAAGAAATAATAATTAAGAAAAGGTGTGGAATAGTTCAGTATATTACATTTTTTTTTCAATAGTATAAAAAAATGTTCTAAACATAAGTACATATCTTGATTTTTGGCGCAGGCGTAGGAGAGTTGGGAGGCAGCATTTACTTATACTTATTTACTATACCTAATATTAGACCAAAACTCTATAACTTTTGAGATTTGTCATGAAGTCTGTCATATAACAACCGTTCTTTCAAAAGTTGACTAATCATGGTTTTCATAAATATTAGTGTATGTAAAATTGTTCGGCCTACATCGATGACGTCACACGACAAGCACTAAGGGCTTGTTATTGAGTGGATATTTAATCAATGCCCATTATAATCATATCAAATCAGAACATAGAGCCTTTTAGAAGGAAGAAAGTGAGAACTTCAACAAAGCGGTATTAAAAATTAAAGAAATTTTAAAAAGTTTTTTACGATACCTCTTGCATGCTATGTTCAAAACAGAGAAGCATTTAGAGAGTTTTTCTTCTAGAAATTCTTTATCGAACTGTCGCATGTCGTCTCGGTTTTGTGATCCTTCCGATTTTTTTCGGCGATAGAGCAATACAAAATGACCGTTTTCTTTGTATGGTACTAATTACTGTTGAGCGAAGTTTGGGCCAAGTTTCACACATTTTTGAATATATGCCGAATAGTATAAAAGTTAACCTTAAATGATGAATTGCCGGATATCTGAACAAATCAACGTGAAGAGTAAAGACGTTTTTAGCTGTGATGGATGTGATCCATCTGTATTCTGTACGTAAGGAATATAAAAATATTACAGCGTCAGAAGTTAAAGTGCTGCAGCTAACGGGCATGCCATTTTATTGCACAAAATGCGTATATTGGGATATCTGGCACTTAAATTATAGTCTTCATTAGTATTAGGATGCCTCAAGATGCGAGTTTGATAGAAGATTTACTAGTTCTAAGTAAAATTTAGCCGCCAACAAAGTACAGGTATAGAAACTTTACCTCAAAGTATTCTATTTCTCACAGAAAAAAAGGTAGACACAATTTTGATTCTATGAATATCCTGATCTATGTCACATGTATAATGTGTTCCTCAGTTTGACGCCCCTGACGCTTAGTGCCCTAGGCAGGAACCTGCACTGTCTTCGCTTAATTACGCCACTGACCTGACGTGCCAAGTAATTTTGCACAAAAATTTCTCTGACATTTTTATGTTAATTTCTAACTATGGCTAAAAAATACAAAAATATAAAAAGTGTGCGAAGTGACCCAGTACTAGGAGTTAATTTTTTTGTTTTTAAAAGAATTACAAAGTAATTTATACACTAACTTTTTAGAAAAGAAAGTAAGAATACAACACGTGTTCCTATGTCATCTGCGAATAAATTAAGCTTTAATATGCTTCTAGTAGTTAACGGCGAACTACCTCATCTCCCTCTAATGTATCTACATTTTATATCTATATATTTACACATACACGTTACGTATTGAATTTCCAACTCCAAAATAAGACAACAAATGCATTTTCATATCTTTATTTTTGTTGAACAGCAATATCGTGAATTTATATTAATTTATATAATTTCCCTAAAATTAGTATTCAAAATATATTAACAAATTGAACAGAATTGAAGCACCTGACCAAGCGGCTATATCACTCTACAGGGTGAATATAAAGCGATTAATATACACGTATATATAAAACTATGAAAATGGCAGTCTTGAAGAAGCAAATATTGGTCAAAAACACATTTTAATACAGCAGTGTTGGTTTGTAATTATTACTATTATTACTTTGCACTTTTAAGTCACCCTGTACAACATTACCATTAAAACAAATAATTATATCTATTTACGTTCATTTTATAATGAAGACAGTGAGCTACTAGCTGCATATGGCTTTGTATATGGTTTTAAAATCTACAGGGTCTACATTTTAGAGGCATTGTTATTTTCAAGTTGAAACGTTCCTGGGTGTTTATAATTTCGTAAGATTATTGTTGAACATTTCACTATCATTAAAAAAACGTAATATCGGCGATACAATTGATAGAACTAGAAGTACATCTATATTTCATATTGGCTATACAATTGTTCATTACCTAGACCAGGTAATAAATAATTAGTTGGAGAAGAACCAAATGAAAATAAATTTTCTTGTATTTAAAAAATGTATCATTCAACATGTGTCAATTTATTTGTTAACAATGCGGAGTAATTTACATACTTACATATGAATAAATAATTTGTTGAATATAAGTTATGTACTATTTGCAACCCACGTCCTAGGTGTCAAAAACATAAAATGAAAACAAAAATATTTATGTCGGTAATGTTGCAAGCTTAGGTATATGAGACTGAATATGAGGGTTTAAATTTGCTTTCTTCTTGTTTGTTTTATTAAATTGCAATTTAGAATTAGAAATTTTGCTTATTTTGAGTCTGCACTATCTCCATAGGACATTGACGTTAATTTCAAAATCACTAATTTATTTCTTACTTCGAAAATAAAACGCTATTCGACATTATGATACAAAGAACTTTTGATCCAAAAATATCACGTAAACGCTAAAAGTGTTCAAAATAATCCAGTATCATCATTTGCATTCGGCAAATTTAATAAATATTTTTTCGTCTAAACTGTATTTGTAGAGAGTTGCTCCAATTCGAGTCTGTGTATGGGGACTTTGAAAACTGTAGGAGATACAGTGTCTGCAAAATTATAGAATATCTATAGACTCTGAAATTAGGGCAAAATTGCGCATCTAGGTCAGGTGTTCAAGGGGTCATCATAAACTTTCATTTTTAAAATACGTACGTATCGATTTTCAGATGATACTGGCCTCATTAATATAAATATGTGTTTTTAATCTTTTTATATTTCGTTTTTATAATTTAATTTTATTTCTTTTTAATTACTTATTTTGCTTTGGGGTAAAAAATAAACGAACTTACTAATTTAAATTTACTATTTTTAGTTTTATTGAAAATAAAAGCTCCAACTTGCCACCTAACAAAAAAAAATAGAATATTCTTATACAATAAATATTCAAAAGCAACCTAAACTATTTAAAATTACGTCAACGCAAAATAAATAATTTCAAAAAAAATTTAAAATAAAAATTTAAATTAGTCGGATGTCATGACTGTTACATAAAATCAACAAATAAGTCTTCAATTATTTAAAGCACATATTCATATTAATTACGCCAATATCATCTGAAAATGATGAAAATAATTAAAGTTCGTATTTAAAAAAGGAAAGTTGATGATGACTCCTTGAAGACGAAACATCCAAACTGGATACCACCATTGGATAGAGCGGAAAAAGTGGCAATGCAAAAGTGCAATTCAATTTGAAATCCATTTTTAAATAAGCCCTGAAAAAACATAACACGATTTTTCAAAATTTTGTTTTTTCCAGATATCTCTAGAAATACTCGGAATTTTGAAACTTTCTAGACATCTAAATGCGCAAATTTGCCCTAATTTGACAGATACTGTATCTCTTACGGTTCTCGAGATCCCCATACGTAGACTTGAATTCGTGCCTCCCTGTACACTCACCGCTAACCTAAAACTTTCGCCAATTTTTAAGTTTTCTAACCTTTTTGATTCATCCGATTTTCATGATTTTGTTGTCAGTTTGTAGATCCCTATATTTTGATGGATTTTCCTTTAGGCGATATTATAACGAGGTCAATCAAAGTGTTGTTTTTTTTTGTCATTACTTCTAAACACTCACACCACTTAATAATTGTAAAGTTGGTAGTTGCACAGGACGATGACGAACAGCTCTTTTAGGCTCATCCCAAAAATTTTCTATTGAGTTGAGATCCGGGCTACATGCGAGCCATTTCAATCTTGGGAGTCCAACCACAGCCAGATATTCGCCCACTACCCGTGCAACGTGAGTTCCCAATGAAAGGAGCAAATGGAATGACAACTTCTTGGAGGATATCCTTAATATAACGATGGGCGGTTAAATCTCCAACATTTGGAACACATGAACAGTTTGTGGAAAAAATTATCCACTTAACTTTTTCCTCAGAGTGTTTTGAAGTTATGACAAAAACAACATTTTGATGTACCGCTTTATAATAACATCTAAACGAGAAATGTACTTAATAAGATAATAAAAATCACAATAAACGGATCTACAAACTGCTAAAAAGTCATGAACATCGGATGAATAATAAAAAAGTTATAAAACATCAAATTTTGCCAACAATAATAATGTGTAAAAAACCCTCTATATAGAATATAATGATAAATATTTCGAATTGTCAACCCAGTTTTAAGACAGTAAGCACATAAACCAACAAGAGCCCGCTGTCTCATTCTATCAACAATTTTAAGATTATCGTGGCTTTAAGTAGAAAAAAAATGTACTTAAACAAACAATTAGATCGTATTGTATTATTTTTTGCAACTAATAATAATATACATAATTTAAAAATTTTAAGCTATCTAATTCACAACCATTATATATATAATAACTAATATTAGTTAGTTTACATTACCTAAACAGACCAAGTTAAAAATAATGGCAATCAGCTTACGGTCATAAAGCTACTGCTTAACGCCATGCCATTGCAGCAAGAATTTGCGAAGATACCAAAACAAAGACATGATTTAGAAATTTCCGGCTAATGACATTACTTTGTCGTAAAATTCAATATGACGGCTCAAATGAAAATGAAGGATCACTTGTGTGAATATCAACCTTGTTTCTTAAACTGCTAGGCAGAGTCAAGCATTCAGATATCTTCTCCTGCACATTCTCAAAAGTATATCGTTAAAAGCTTATTAAAAATATTGACTATTGACTGAATTTTGGATATTTTCAAGACATCTTTCCAAATTATGTTTTGCATGCTCCCAATAAAATGAAATCAAAATGTCGTTTTTTTACGACAATTGATTCAACATTTTTTGAACCGCAGTGTATTTATGGATGCCGACAAATCCAGAAACATTACCTTATTGACTTCTGTTGCATTGACTGTAAACATTCTTAAAATAAGTAAAATCATTACTTATTAATAATATCATGCTATATAAGGGGTATGTATCTGATACACGTCATCTTTGCTATGAATTTGCCCTATTCTCTCAATAATAGCATAGGGTACAACATTTACAACTAGACTGGAAAAAATCAGTACTTTTAACAGTTCCGTACTTTGATAGTTACCAAACCTGGCTTAAATACTACTTTATATTTGAAAGAAAAAACCCACTTTCCACCATGTTTTGGTGTCGCACTGAATATTTTTCCTCTAAAACAGTTTCTTCAAATCGTATTGATCTGAGAAGTAATGTTAAATATGAATATATCTTTCGGCCTTAAATTTTTAGATTATTTTGCAAAATATTGACTGCCAAGGTGGTTTTGAAATTGCCGGTCTGCGCTCTGGCTGAGTCAATTAACGACTCAAGGACTAGCGAAGAATTTCCATTATTGCCGTTTGTTTTATCGCCAATGTGAACCACCCCCTTACGCTTTCTGTCGCAGGGAATACCAAAGAAAATAATAGCTTTGCGTAGCTAATATTTTCTGCGTCTCTTGGCATTAAGTAGGTATTGTCTGAGCATCCAGTATTCTATACTTTAGCGAGATGCGCCATGGACTCTTAAAGAATTTATAAAAAAATCGCCAACTCGCTGGGGTTTTTAGAGGATCGCTGAATGATTTACTTTTTCCGGGGCTTATTACAGCTTAGGCGCGTAGTATAACCTAATAATGTAAGAATTATATTTTATGATTTTTTAGATTTGGCAATAAAGGGAGGATTCTTTGAAAATCTCAATAATATACATTAAGTTTCTATTTAACTTTATTATCTTGCGTGCTTTCCACTTTCCTAAAATGTTGTAATAATTAAAGCTGTTCTTATTCAGTTGTAAAAGTACTTGCGTTTATTTAATTAGTGCATTCATTTTAATTTTTTTATTTTTAATAGTAATTACTGGTGGCTTTATTGTTGTATGTATCGGAGCCGTATTTATTTGTTAACGATTTTGCGAAGAGTTTTTTCTAAGTAACATTTAATTGGCTTATTAGAAAATAATGATATTTGGTATGTAAGGCCATCTACAAGGACCTTAAGTCTAGTAAAATTTTGTCGTAAAATTAATTGGGGGATCAATAATTGAAATATACCTTACTAAAATAAAATAACTTACTATTGGAGTATAATCCAAATAAACGGCATTGTTTTTAACGTCACAAGAACCGAAATCAGACTCGATGCGACGCTGACTTTATTTTGGACTGCATTATAATTAGATGAAATTACTACAACTATCACTATGTAAATATGTTCTATATTGTTGTGGAGGATTCATTCTTACCCTGGAATTGATTGCCTTTGGCTCCACAAATGATTGAATTTGGTTTGAATTGTCATAGAGCCACTTCGGCCCAGGCTCAAGGATGTAAACTGCACAAGTGCAAGTTTAGTGACCCTAATGAAATGTGTACCTAATTTCTTCGATTCGGTATCTAGTCGGATA
>JAEQML010068676.1:0-18088 GCA_016904865.1 Pissodes strobi | reverse complement strand
CAAAAAAGTGGAGGGGGGAGAATTGAGTCCGTCTATAGCTCTCTACTGACCAGCTTCATACATCAGATTTATTGCTCCAACCAGTCGGAACTTATGAAAATTAGGAAAAGTGAGAATATGAAAATATGCATTCACTTTAGGCAAACAAATGGGGAGGGGGGCTTTACCCAGCCTCCTTGAAGCTAGAACAAATATATTTTTATTGTTTACCATTGATATTTTAAATATTATTTTCCTATTTTGACGATGGCATCGTAAAATTATTGATTCCGAAAGATGGGCGGCGATTGTTGAAAGTAATCAAAACAATGCTATGAAACTTAAATGCCAGTTTAGATTTGTGTTAATACTTTTACGTCGCATGTATCCGCCAATGAATTGGATTGTAAACTATCGGTTGATGTCACACGCATTCGATTTTATTTACTAATGTAGAAAAATCCCACCTTGTCCTGTGATGATGCAAGAAGATTCTTGACAAGATGAACGATAGGGCAGCAATCAATTGCTTTTTTATTTCCGAAGCAGAAGAAACATAAAATACGTCGTCGCTTCTGGGTTGCTGAGTCTGACTCGGACGTCTGATCCAATTTTGAATCGAATGTGTGCGTCAGTTTTAATGCAAAAGTTATATATTGATCCGATATTCGCCGAATCCGATAATCGCATCAGACAATCGGATGAATAAATCTGATATATGCGAATGGAAGGCCTTTGATTCTGCGGTTAAAAGTTATGGGAACTTAAGACGCCTATGACTGAAAGTAAGAATTTGCGCCAAATTTTGCAGGAATCTGCACTAAATTCTTTTTTTGTTAGGTTCAGAATATTGTACTCTATGACTCTTTATCCCTTCCATTCCTGGTTTATCAGACAAAATAAAACGAATGGGTACCTAATACATTTAACATTCGTACTACTTTCAAAACAGAAAATACCCTATCTAAACTAACAAAAACAAAACTAACCATGAAAAATGAAAATGGATAAAAAAACATTTTTAAATTGCTTTGTAATCAATAGTCTAGCATTATAAAACATTTTGTTTGCTCTTTCTGGTGCATTGGGAAACAACCATTAGGGACTTTGTGTGTAGCAGTTGCTTCCATTTTAAAGCCAGAAAATTAAAATTTAGCACACTAAAAGAATTGCTGAAGGGGTTAAAGGTTAAATGATATTTATCATTGAAATAAAAATTCAAGTCATATGGAGAATCTGGGTATCTGGGTTTGAGGGAGTTGGAGTTAACATCAATGGGCATATTAGAAGAATAGGAGAATCGATTAACTTACTTTATTTTACTTTAATTTAGCATTAGTTTATATTAAACCTGATTAGTTTCCCTTATCATTTATTAACTTAGTGTAAATCTAGTGCAGATAATCGCAAATTATGGAAACTAGCACACACATTCTTTCAGCATCTAGGTGCATAAAACTTGGATCCTGTGTCTATTATGGATTATTTTCTTTTTGTATTAGTTGTTATATTTTTCACTGTGAAGCAGTTGTAATGATGATATTGTAATTATAATAGTTTAAGTCAATAATAGTTATATCTGTTTTATAAGCTACTTAAGATTAGCACACTTTTGGATAATGTAACGTGTTTCCAAATAAATTCAACCAATATAAACATGATTACTTGATTGAAAATAGATATTGATGTCTATAGCAAGAAACAGACGTGCTACTGTAATTTTTGTTTGACTGTAGTCTATGAACAACTCCTTGTAGAGAGTGGACGGTGGTGGGAAAGTTTGCAGCTATGATAATGTGAAATATAAGAAAATATTATGTGTTTTAGCACCATTTTTTTAAGTTTACTTACCTTTCAACTTTTGGAAATAAATCAGGTAACAGATTTAAAATATAAGTCCCTAGCCCTGATCCTGTACCACCTCCAGTAGAAAAGATCATTAAAAAACCATGTAAACTATCACACCTCTCTACAGAGTGCCTCAAACAGTTTAAGATATTTTCTTGATATTGAGGACCATGTTCACAAAAACCTGAAATCACATTGCACGTTTATATATACGTTACGGCTAAAACCAATAAAACCCGAAGTGTGCCTAAACCTAGTTTTAGCCGTCTACAACTAGATGCGGCCGATAGCAGTTTGTTAAACTTAGGTGTATCCTATTTCTCCAGGGCTAAAATAAGGTTAGCCTTTATCATACTGGCTACAACTAGATACAGTCAATCTCTAGGGGTGAAATCTTCATATAGGCAAACATAAGATAAAATTGCATTTCTTTGAGGCACATGTCACATATGTATGCTATAGACAGGTAATGCATGTCTTTGGTACTACATTGCTTAATTAGTTTAGAATATGTGCAGCAATAAAATAAAATAATGGTAACAGTATTAAAAAATTGTATTTTTATTGGGTTACTTCTTATAGATGTTTGTATCTTCAATTTTTTCAATAAACCAAACGTTTTGGAGGCAAAACTGATACCAGTCGTTTTAATAACAAAAAAATCAACTTAAACGTTTTTAATATAACTTAAAAACCAATCAACAAATACTTAAGTTGTGAAATTAGTAAAAAAATTAAACATTCAGAACAATCAGCAAAATTTTCTTCCAACAAAAGAAAATGTTTAAAAAACAATGAGTATTACTACTTCCCACAGAAGATTTGTAGACCGATACCAACTATCCCAATAACAACACTTCAAGAATTTTCCACTTGGAATTTCAATATCTTTAACTTTTGTGCAACCATTTTCACCACAGTTTAATGTTCATGCATACAATGATATTTGTTGTCTTGTTTTTACAACATTTAAATGAATGCCTGAGTGTCATCCTCTTCAATCGATGCCATCCTAAGGTATCAAAAGCCTGAGAGAGGTACAGAAAACGCCCACACTATTATATTGGGTCCAGGGTCATGGTGAGAATCAAAAAGTAAGTAAGATTGATCATTCTTTTTGCAAAAACTAATCCAATTTTTAATAGTTTGTAAGGCTTTTTATAATATCAAATATTTGTTTATTATGGTATTGGAGTAGCTATACCTGCCTATAACAAGAGTTCAACATTTTACATAAGGCATTTTTTGGCATTGACCTGGTCATATCTGGTCAACTATGGTCATGTCATGCTAGCTCTTTTGATGACCAGACACCAAAATGCATGTTGGCCCTTGCTTGGTAACCAAAATTAATTAACCTCACCTTTGAAAAAAAAATGGAAAACAGAGGCAAAGACTGTAACCATATTCTATGATAATAACTTTTTGTGAGTCGTATTCTCCTAAACACGGTTTTCTGGATTCTGGATATACAATTAATTGATCATAAAACTATGAGCAGCGATAGTGATAGTGATGACGAAACTATAACTTTATTTTTCAAAAATCAAAGATAATACATTTGAGCTTAAGGAGTTCCTCAGTACAGAGGTAAGCCACAGATCATTTTGTCTTCAGGATTCTTCTGGTAAGTTATACTAAACAAAATGTTACTGCTTAATTAAACTAACTTTAATTTCTAGGCATTAGTAGAAGATACATGTTTTCGCATGGAACATAAGACCTGCACTGTATATTGAGCATTGGATTCCCCAGTATAAGGAAGAAGATTTTAATAAGCTGTTTAGAATGTATCCTAAAAGTTTTAACATACTCTCTTAAAGAAAATTGAAGATATTGCACCAGCTCAAACTAAAATTTTGGTTGACCGGAAATATGAACCAATTCTCGGAGCCGGTCAGGAATTTCATGACCAGAAACGCTTTGCGATGTTGTCATATCTCATGACCAAATTATAAAATTAAGGGCCAAAATGCAATTTCCGTGACCAGGTCAGCAATTTGAATTAACAGGTTAACGACAAAAAATACCTATTGTCCAACAACCGAGCCAACAACCTTATGAGTTTATATTGTTTATTGTAAATATTTGGAATACACAAATATTATTCTATTCAAATAGCCAACTTGGTAAGGCTCAAATTAATTCTATTAGTGCTGATAGCCTCTCTCCGGATATGATCAAATAGACACAATTTTTGAATTGTAACCATGGTTAGTAATCAGGTATTTCTAGTCACCGGAGATTGTGAAAACTGGCCCCATCAATAATCCAAGGCTAAAATAATTTACAAAATAAAAGTTTAAAAACTTACCTTCTGCCCAGTTATTCCCGGATCCAGGATAATTTGTTATCAAACATTTTTCGTCAAATAAACCCTTCATAAAACCTGTTCTATATCTAGCAACTACACTGTCCTCCATATCAATGCATACAGCTCTCGCTTTAACTTTGTTATTTAAAAGTTCATGCAATGAGTTATAGGCATGTTCTTGTCTAGAGCTTGGAACATGAAAAAATGACGTAAAAGACTCTTGCCTAGTTGAGGATGTGTTAGCAGGGAATTTTATAGAATTCTGATGCATTGCCACATCATATTCCTCGATAATTTGGGGCCATAAAGCACTACCAATTTGATTGCCGCACTGTCCCACTAAAAAGATCTTGGCTGTAAAACTGTAAAATATAGGTACGTCATTGATTTCACTTACCTTGTATTACTATAAATTCGCTCATTTCATCGAAAAATAAGAAAATGCGGACTTAATTTTACTATAACATTTCTTTAGAAAATCTGTCAAAATGTCAACATAGACTTACGTACACATCTATACATATAAAATACATATTTATCTCATAAACATCAAATATATATATTAAAAAATATAATGATTTTTTAATTTGAATTTTAAATTTGTAATATTTACACCGGCAACGGTCGGGTAAACCTTGAGCGCTTGAGCCGCTTTGTGTTTATACGTACACGTATGACATTCCTAGTAGGCATAAAACCCAACTCGCGGATGCTGTGACAGTATCGCTACATTCCATGCGTGCGCGCGCACCTGCGCGTCATGTCTTCGTGATGCAACCGATCGTTTGTATGTGCCCTGGTGGTCTAGGGGTTTGCATGACTAGCCTTCACTTCGGCGACTCGAGTTCAAACCCCGTCGGTGTTTTAAATTTTATTTTAAGGTTATATTTCTAAACTGTTTTTTTCTTGTTTTTGGGTATGTCTTGGGTTAGATTGGGTTAGCACCTGGTTAGTTTCCTTTTCTTGAGCCCCCGTAGCGAGCGGAGGGCCATTCGAAGAGTGAAATATGGCATGGAATGTAGCGATACTGTCACAGCATCCGCGAGTTAAAACCCATAGCTATGCAACATTAGAGCAGAGGCACTCTGATTATACTGATTAGAGCAACGAGCAGTGAGGCGAGGCATGACTATTGAATCAACCCAATCTTACTGTAAAGCGGCTAAAGGCCATCACAGACACTTCGCATAAAGCTGAATTTACCTTTGAAGTCTTTTTATATTCTAATGAATTTACATTCAATTTGAAGTCAAATTCGAGCTGAAATTTGCCTGCTTGTCATATGGTGACAGCACGTAGCATTTACATTGGACAAAATTCGAATTGTGGTTGACTTTAAGGGATTTTTCGCGAATTGGGTTTAGATTATGCTAATAAGATGAATTAACATTTATACGTCATATACCTATCCCCACCAACATAAATGTGTGATACACTGGCGATACTTCGGTTTTGTTGGTGAAAACGCTAGATTCTGTCTCATGCAAATGACATAACCCAAGCAAAACCAGCCCCAAACCGGATTATGTTTGGCTAACCTATCGATGACGTCATCAACATTTCCCCTACATTAGGTTGTGTCGCGAAAATGTTAGATTATGCTCAAAACCTAAACCGTTTATGCTGGATTAACCTCGCGAAAAATTGCTTTTTGAAGTGCACTGTGAATTTTGTTAAGCTGCTTGCAGTGCTTGCCAAACGCAAGCAGAAAATAAATTGGTAGGTTAGATTATTTTTGTTTATCTATATTCTTAATGTTGCTTTGTTTAGGTTAGGTCTAATTTATCTATGGGTTAGGTAAAATTCAAATTTGTGTTGGAAAAAATTTGCATTTGTATCAAACAATTCGCACACATGTAAAATGGACTTTGAAGGGCCCCACTTTGATAAAAATGATTTTTTTGAAGGCACTGTAATTGAAAAAAAAAACGATTTCAACGAGGAATTGTTCTTAAAAATGATTTGTAATTATCTGGCCATTTACAACACACAAAATAAAACATTCCATACGTTACGTATAATTACGTAATACGTAACCTAAAAATCCGTTCAATGTTCAATGTAACTTTTGCATAAGAATTATCCGTAAGTTAGGTTGTGCTATGCGCGACCAGTTAAACACTCTTGTTTTAGTCATATGTCCAGAGACAAGGGTGTCCGTTCGATATATAGGCTGTGATTGGTCGAAACCCTTGGCTTCTCTCACACTGGAAGCGTGAACGCACGAATAGAAAAACGCGCGAATACGTCCGAAACTTAATCTTGCGTACACGTGCGTCAGTTCCTCGCACATTGGCGACGAAAAACGTGCGAATACAAATAGGTGAGAACTCAGAGCAATTTATCGTGATTAGTCTGAGACGGTCTAGAAAATAAAATGTCGCTCGCGATCTTTATTTATTAGAAAATTCATATTTGATAAGGCGTAGACTTCGAAAGAAAAGAAGGAAAACATGGGTGAATGAACTTTTGAGAAAAATGAACGAGTATGGTGAATTTCAGCATATTTGGCATGATCTAAGCGAAAATGAAGACCAGTTTTTTAGTTATTTCCGAATGAGGAAAGATACATTTCATTATGAATTGAAAGCGGTAAAAGACCGTTTAACCAAATATTGTAATTTTCGAAAACCGATCAGTCCTGCGGAACGGCTAGCGTTAACTTTGAGGTAAGCCAGTGGCGGCTCGTGGCCTGTTAAAGAGGCAGTGCTGCTCAGGGAAGGCAAAATCAAAACATTTGTATATACAGGGTGTCCGGAAATAACATCGCCAAATTACAGATGGTGATTCTACATAAGAAATCATGAACATTTTTTCATATGAACATGGGTCCGAAAATGCATAGTTTTCAAGATACAGGGTGTCAAACTTTTTATAAAAAATCAGTTTTTTGTTAATATCTTAAATATTATTTTACTGATTTTGTTGAAATTTGGCAGGGTTATCTGTAGTAATAAGGGGCTCATTTAGCCTTAATTAGATTAAAAATATAAAGTCCAGTGGCGTCCCGGAGGGCATCATACCGAATATTATTGACAAAAAAAGTGTGCGCCGCTGACTTTTTCAAACATTTTATATTTTTTTCGTATTAAGCAACTAAAAATACAATATTTTTGATTCTTGAGTTGTTTTCGTATCTTGCGTTGTTTTCGATAAAAAAAGTAAAAACCGGTTTATTACATTTCCAAACTTTTTTGATAAAATCGATATTTTCATTTATATCTTAAATACGCTTTTACCGGTTTTGTTGAAATTTAATAGGGTTGTCTATAGTAATAGGCGGCTCATTTAGCCTTTATTAGATTAAAAATAGAATGTCCAGTGGCGTCCCGGGGTATCATACCGAATATTATTGACAGAGAAATGTGCGCCACTGACTCTTTTAAACATTTTATATTTTTTTCGTATTGGGCAACTAAAAATTCAACTTTTTTCTTTCTTAATTTGTTTTCGTATCTTGCTTCGTTTTCGAGAAAAAAAATAAAACCAGTTTATTACAGCGTTTGATGTAGAATTTTGTGCCCTAAAGAAATGTAATAAACTGGTTTTTATTTTTTTTTTCTCGAAAACGAAGCAAGATACAAAAACAAATTTAGAAACAAAAATGTTGTGCTGCTTAATACGAAAAAAATATAAAATGTTTAAAAGAGTCAGTGGCGCACATTTCTTTGTCAATAATATTCGGTATGATGCCCCCCGGGACGCCACTGGACATCTTATTTTTAATCTAATAAAAGCTAAATGAGCCGCCTATTACTACAGATAGCCCTATTAAATTTCAACAAAATCGGTAAAAGCATATTTAAGATATAAATAAAAATATCGATTTTATCAAAAAAGTTTGGAAATGTAATAAACCGGTTTTTACTTTTTTTATCGAAAACAACGCAAGATACGAAAACAACTCGAGAATCAAAAATATTGTATTTTTAGTTGCTTAATACGAAAAAAATATAAAATGTTTGAAAAAGTCAGCGGCGCACACTTTTTTTGTCAATAATATTCGGTATGATGCCCTCCGGGACGCCACTGGACTTTATATTTTTAATCTAATTAAGGCTAAATGAGCCCCTTATTACTACAGATAACCCTGCCAAATTTCAACAAAATCAGTAAAATCATATTTAAGATATTAACAAAAAACTGATTTTTTATAAAAGGTTTGACACCCTGTATCTTGGAAACTATGCATTTTCGGACCCATGTTCATATGAAAAAATGTTCATAATTTCTTGTGTAGAATCACCATCTGTAATTTGGCGATGTTATTTCCGGACACCCTGTATATGGGGAAGGGCGTCGGAGGCGCAAATATTACAATTTTCAAGGTCAAACGGCGTAAAATGAAGAATTAGAAATTCGCCCAGCAAAAATATTTCATTAAAAAAATAAGTTTCGTTACATACATTTTCCCTTTTTTTGATAGGATCAACAAAATCCTTGTCAAAAACTACTTTAAAAATTTAATTGTCCAAGTAGGGAGGGAGGAGCCCTAGCGCCTTACCTCACTGGCTTCCACTGTTTTAGCTGAATACCAAATAACGATACCTAATATTTATTTGTAGCGAATGAAACTAGGAAAATTTTAATAATATTTTTAAAATATTAAAATAATTAAAATTATTTTGTGCCGTGTTAAAAGAACGGCGGCATTAAATTTGTAAATAATTTACCTAATTTTCTTTTTCGTACGGGTTTTTAGATTAAACATTTCAGTAAAAAAATTAAATAATATGTATAGGTATTCATTGCGAGAGTTTTTACTGTGTTGCAGACAAACACATTAAAACTTTATAAAAAAAATAAAAACTGCCGCCCCTAAAAATCGGCCACCCGAGGCGGCTGCCTCGCCACCTTATTATACCTAATAAAGCATATTCCATAGCATTTTGAATACGATTCTTCGAATTTTCATGTTTCTTCAATAGAAATATCTGATACCTAATGGCCTACCTCTATTTTTCAATTTAAGTTTTTCCTCGTAAGTGTATTTAAAAAATCTTTTAACGTTCACTAAATTAAGCACTACATCCATTTTTATGAAAGTCTACAGCCTATACAACACAGCAACCTACTAACAATAACAAGAAACAAAAACGATACAACTACAACAAAGTAGACACATAAATTAATTAATAATTGCTTTTTTAAATTAGCTATATAAAACGCGCGCGAGCTTATATTTGTAAAAACCGGCAAGTACTGCTACGAATGCAGCTAAATAACTGCGAAATTTTCCCTATTAAAATTCAATAGCTCATTTCTGCGAATTGACAACTGTATCATTCTTTAGATTGAGAAAAATAGCTGTGCACGAATAATAGCAGTCCAGATAAGGACATTCACATATCGTCGCGAGGAAATTATATTAAATTTGCTGGTGAACTGTAGTCCGTCTAGAGCATACACCGGCCGGCATCGGCGGCGTGTTTGCAGTGTATATGAATAGAGATGGCATATAATAATAGCATTCCCGGACGAAAATTGCTTTAATTTTACATTATTATTTTGAGGAATCGTTAATTATTTAGTGTAAGGATAAGAAATTAGTCAAGTAGCTTCTTCAAAATTTTGGTGGTTCTGCAGCTCTGCAGTTCTTATGTACCAGCCGTCCCTGAGGTAAGCAAACACACTTCATAATAACAAAAAAATAGAATAATAAAACCCAAAACGAAAAAACTTAAAATTTATTGTACTTAATGTATGTATACAAAAGAAAAATGTGTATTACTGTGGATCAAACGTTTAAAAAATGTCGGCAAAGAAAACTGGGGTTCATGGGGGCTTTGTAAAACTTGCCGAACTGGAGTACTTGCAACTGAACTACCCGAGGAAACATAATTTATACTATCCAAGGACGTATAATGTGATTGTGTTCCTGGATGCAGTGATTGTGTTCTTAATCGGCCCGATGCGTTCAGTTGATCATCAATTAATACTTGCTGTAGTTGAGATCTTACAATTAACTTCCGTGATTGTGGTACTAGCTTTAAAAATGGCAAAAGGCTCATTCAAAATTGAAAATCGTCGTCATTTGAATTTCTTTCCAGAAGTTTTAATTTTTTTTCCTCTATGCCCAAAAATTTCTCGTCATAGTCAGAAGTTTGCCCCTTTTTAATTTTTATTTTCTTAACAGCTCCTGACTTTTTGGATAGTGTTTGTTTGCTTGTCTGTGGGCAAATAGATTCTTCTTCTATAGTTCCGACCTCTTTAGTTTCGGCCTCTCTTTTTTCTGCGTCTATAGTTTCGTCTTCTTCGAAGAAATCTTCACCTTCCGGAGAATTTGCCATACTTATGCGACTCTTGTGTTTGTGTTTCTGATGGATCATCATCAAGATTGACATCCGGAACATTCCCCGTCAATGTTCTTGATGTCATAATATCTTTTAAAAAGAAAAGCATGTTGAAATAAAGCCACTTGCTTACATATCTTGCGTCGGCTCCATCACCAGATCTAGATTCTGAACCCTTTTTATATTCCTTGCGGAAGGTGTCTCTTACGCCTCTCCATCTTTTTTTTTAATTTCATCCACTGAAACAAGAATTTATTTTAGGTATCTGTCCACTGGATCATCATTCAAGCAACTAGGGTTTTCGTTTAGAATTGGGGATAACACAGTTGGAAAAATAGTACATGAAACGTGCCAGGCAATTTGGGATAATCTTCAAGAAAATCATATGTCTTTTCCAAATGACGAGGCAATTAGGAAAATATCTGAAGAATTTTGGAGAAGGTGGAAGTTTCCAAACTGTGTAGGGTGCATAGATGGCAAGCATATAAGAATAAGAAACCCTGCACATGGAGGTAGTATGTATCGCAATTACAAGCAATATTTTTCTATTGTCTTACAAGCTTCAGCTGGCCTGGACTATAAATTTATATGTATAGATATTGGTGCTTACGGTAAGGAAAGCGACGCGCGACGGTGGAATCTTTGTAAATTCAAACTTATCCAGGCAACTTGAAAATGGTGCATTAAATGTACGCCTAGAAAAAGTTTTACCCCTAACGGATATCTCCTTACCTCATGTTATATTAGGGGATGAAGCATATCCCTTAAAAACATATCTAATGCGTCCTTATCCACAGAGAAATCTAGGACTCGAAGAAGAAAAATTCAATATGCGCCTATCAAAAACAAGACAAGTCGTAGAATGTGCATTTGGAATTATGGCTAGTAAATGGCGAATTTTACTAAAGGCTATTGAAGTTATCCCACAGGGAGCTGATGTTATTGTTAAAAGTATTTGTTTGCTCCATAACATAATTATTGATAAAGAAGGAGTCAACGAAATAAACAGTTTACCAGAACAGCATATTTATGACAATAATAGAAGATTTGCAACACTGGGTGAAAACCGAACGAGGGCAGAAGCTTACTCAATTCGTGACACTTTTAAAATATATTTTATTGATAACTAATGTCTTATTATTATCACTAATGTTAAAATAATAAATTAATTTTACATAGTTCAGATTTTTTAGTACGCACCTGGTAAATCCATTTTTTCCGCAACTTCCTTCCATAATTTCCTCTGAACATCACGGTGATGGTACTTGGATTCCCGTTGATCCCATAGGAACTTTCGGTCTCTCACGAGATCAATCAACAATCATTTTTCTACCGAAATATTACTTATCTTTGCCAAATATATTGCGAATAGCCGCAAAAATCCCAACAAAACGGGATCTGTTCGCAGGTCGCACTTAGACGTACGTGTGCGCGCAAATCACACCCTTCCCACTGTGCGTGCTTGCATTAAAAACAACAATGTTAGATCATACGAGCGTGTACGTACGTGTTGGTCCGAACAAAAATTCGCGCGTTCACGCTTACAGTGTGCGAGAAGCCATGCTCGTATGCTACGGTGTTATGCTAAGTGCCTGTGCTGTGAAGTGAAGGCCTTAATAGTATCCCCTGGTATACGTCAGTTGACTTCGCGCCATGCCGCCATGTCTACCAGTGGCTAGGTCGCGCCGGTCTAAAAGCATTCCCGACACGATTGTGTTATGTATTCGAGGAAACACAAGCAAGCTGCTATATATTTCGTAAAAAGTGCATCCAAAGTACGGGCACGTATTACAATAAGTAATATTTCACTTTTCGCATGGCCTTCCGCTCGCTGCCGCTCGCTACGGGGGCTCAAGAAAAGGAAACTAACCAGGGGCTAACCCAAACCATTGTTTTCTTATAAAGACAATGCCCAAACGTAACCCAAGACATACCCAAAATCAAGAAAAAAATGTTTGCTAACCAAAACTAACCCAAGATATACCCATACCCAAAATCAAGAAAAAAACTGTTTAGAAGCTTAACCGTAAAAAAAAAAAATAAAAAAAGCAACAAGGTTTGAACCCGAGCCGCCGGCCGCTGCCGATCGCCACAGAATTGAGACCCAACCATCTAAACCTCTAGACCACGACGGCTCATGCTGCAAATGGATTGCATCACGAAGACATAGCGCGAATACAATCGCTCGAGTCAACGCCACATACACTAGATGGCGTTGGAGTCGTAAGAGAGAGAGAGGGAGGCGTCGGACGCAGTATTTTGTCATCGGGAATGATTTTAGACCGGCGTGACCTAGCCGCTAATGCCATGCCTTCGCGTTGGAATCAGTTTGTCGCAAGAGCTCTCGCGGTCGAGGGGTCTAGATGGTTAGGTTTGAATTCGACGGCCCGGGTTCAAATCCCGCTGCTTTTTTTAATTTTTTTTATGGTTATGTTTCTAAACAGTTTTTTTTCTTGATTTTGTTACTTTTGGTTAGCACTTGGTTAGTTTCCTTTTATTGAGCCCCCATAGCGAGCGAAGCGAGCGGAGGGTCATGCAAAAAGTGAAATACTAGTCAACTGACGTATTCCAGGGGCTTCAATTAACCGCGTCTGGTGACTGTGGCTTAGCATACAGTTCATTGTCCGTTAGACTCTATCGACAGCAGCAGACCTCCGCCGCTCCCTCCATCCCATCCACCCTTACGTTGACTTCCATGTCTTCGTGATGCAACCAGTTGTTTGTAAGTCCGCAGATGGTCTAGGGGTCTGGATGGTTAGCCTTCACTTCGGCTACCCGGGTTCAAATCCCGTCGGTTTAAAAAAAAAATTAAGGTTATATTCTAAACAGTATTTTTCTTGATTTTGGGGATGTCTTGGGTTAGTTTTGGTTAGCACTCGGATAGCTTCCCATTCAATCTTAAGCCCCCGTAGCGAGCGAAGCGAGCGGAGGGCCATGCGAAAAGTGAAATATTACTTGTTGTAATACGTGCCCGTACTTTGTCAGCACTTTCTAACGATATATTTTGCTTTATCTAACTAAAAACCAGGATATATTTAACAAAAGCCGTATTATAGATACAGCAGCTTGCATGTGTTTCCGCGATTACTTTCCACTGCATTCAATACATATTACAACATGCCTTGATTCTAATTTTGAATATGTCGCTAGACTCTAGTTTCATTGTCCCACTAGAGTCGACAGCGGTGGACCTCCGTCTGTTCCTTATGATATTATTATTGATAACAATACTCAAGGTGTGTAATAACTAATATTTAAAATATTTCGATTTTGTGTTGATTGATGATTTCTCCATATTTCCGACTACGAATATTCTGACAACAGGATGAGCTAGTCTATGGCCGCCGCGTCAAAGGTCGCCTGCCAACATGATTGTTTTATTCTTTGACAAGGGAAGGGAGTGGATGGGTAAAACCGGCAGCTGTTCTGTTACGGGTTGGCTCCACGATTTGACAAGCGTCGTCAAAGGCCCACGCATTCTCGAGCAATGGCGTTTCATGTTAATTCCAGCAAGCATATATCATATTAGGTACATTCTCGTCACTAAATTATATATGTTATTTTGTACTCCATAATACTTCTATTACTGGCTTAAATCACAAAATGCAATGATTGAAATATAGCAAATATATTTCCTTAAAACATCAAAACAATGTACGCCACTGCGCGACAGGCCATTTTAAAGGGCAATTATGTGATTCTTATTAGCAATCATGACTTCAAAATGTTAACAAAGCTAGTATAAAATTACAAAGAAAGGCTGCCTGAAGCATAGTCGTAATCATATTTTGAAATAATCTATAGCTCAGCTCACACAAAGAATATAAATAATAAATATTAGCGTCAGCAAGAACTAGGTGTAGAATATATTTACCTGTGAAAAGTAATTCCAGGCTCCTTTCGGTCATTGCGACTTTTACAGCCATAAGAACAACAAAACACCATATTGTTATGGACAAATTGAAGTATTTTGAGAGTTTTTCGCAACAAAAATCACCAAAATACACGGAGGTGCCGCTTTGAATGTCTGGCTTCTATTAATGGCGTCACGTTCGATTTTTGATCACACGTACTGCCACAGCTTATACCGTACCGAATCAGTTATTTAACTCTCCACGTGTTTTGAAGCAATAAAATCCAACGAATAGGATCATTTTCCTCATATTCTGGGCGTCTGCTACGAGCCGAATTATATGAGGGCGACTTCGTTTATTTATGAATAACAGAACCGGTTTGGTTTCCAATGTAGTGTTATCTTTTTCTATTACGACAGTTTGCTAAATCGAAGAGACATAAATCTGGTTGAGTCGGAAACAACACACCGCACAGCGTTGGACTCTCGATTTTTTGACAAGAAGCAGCATGTTACGTTCTTAGATTGGATTGTTTGCGTGTTATTATTTGTGCTCAATTATTTATTTATTTAAGTGTGTTAACTTTTTGGACATTTAATCAATAAAGTGTTTTCATTGTTAACCATGGTCGTATGTTGTTTTGTCTGCAAAGGGTACAAGAAAGCCAATCCAGCTCCAGGATATTTTAGTTTTCCGAAAGATGAAAGGTTATAAGTAGATGTTTACATTAAGTATTGATATTAAAGTATAATAGTTCATTCATATCACATTGCATGATAAATTAATATTCTACGTCGATAATTGTTTGGCTCCCTTCTGCAGGAAGTTTAACTTTTTAAACTTGAGACATAAATTGTAGTTTTCTCTAGCCGCTTAGCATCCCATAATAAAGGCAACCAATTTAGAACCGTCACACTAATATTACAAAGGTGGTATGTAAATTTAATTAGAAATAAGTAGTGAACAATATCACATACCTACAACTCTTTATTCATTGCCTACAACTATCTAAATGGCTTCGAGTGACGAAATATCAATTTATTAAGGCCGTTTGACGCGATCACATTTTTGATAAAATTTCTGCCCGTAGTAATCTTTCGAAAACGGCAATCTTACTTTGCGCTCGAAAAACACACAGAACTTTTTCTACAGCCGCATTTTTTAAAATTAAATGCACATTTTTCTCTATACTTATTCTGAAATAGTTTTGACATATTATATTCGGGCTTTGGGCATATTTAGAACAGGAGTGCCAGCAACAAACTGTAACAAACGCATGTCTGTCACTAATTTATCATCGGTTTCCATGATCATTCATATTGTTGATTATTTGCATTGTGCTCTGGCAAATCGTCTTTTAAAGCAGAAGCCAAAAAAATAAAGAAGAGAAAAAAAAGTTGGGGAAGGGGTTCTTTCTAGAAATTTGAAATTTGTTATGATTCCAGATTCCATTCATATTATCGTATTTATCAGAGACTATTTAATTGTGATATTTATCTATGATTCGATTCGACGATTCATTTAATTTATTTTTCTATGCAAAATGTATGCGTGATTTTACTGATTTTTTGATGTGGGAAAAGGAAAAAGGAACCGTTAGTTGTTAAGCCCGTTTTCTAACATTTTGCTACTTTTAACATAACCAGCATAACCTTCATTTAGGAAATGAATTCGTTACTTTTAATACTGATATCCTTTTTTGCATTGCAATTGACTCAGAGTTCTAAAATAACAAGTCGTAATGGTAAGCAGATACCCCGCTTATATAGGTTATATTACCTAGGGTTAGTTTATTCGTTTTTCTTTGGGCACTGCAAAGTGGAAATATTTTGGACTGATTGCGATGTCCAGTGCTTGCCCCGAACTGTGTCCAACGTCTATTACATTTTCTTGGGATGTATCCTCTATTATGATTTGCAATGATATGGGCTTGGATATGGGTCTAGAGTCTAGCTGGCACTGGAGGACAATTTATACTTTTTTTAGATGAGTCTAAGCACACTGATGCCATTGTAAAAATATTCTAAAAATTAAAAAGTAGTTTGATGTAGTTTCCTTGGTAATTTTTTAGAAGATGTGTCAGACCGATAAGGGCTCAAAAAATTAATATTGCTGTCTTATTTGCTTTATTCGAATATGAAATAATAGTGATTGTGTGAATGCTGCACCAATAAGTTTAAAATTTCAAATCCGGCAATCGATGATAGTGACTATCATCGATTGCCGGATTTGAAAATAATAACTGTTATAGAAATGATGATGATTCAGTACCCTGCCAGCTTTTACAGTACCTACTTCTCCGGTTATTAATTATAATTATTATATAAATAGGCCAGCTTAATTTTTTTAGTGCATTACTTGGAAAAAGATGAAGTTTATAATTATGAACCTGCACCCTACAGCAGTAGGCAACTACACATTTTCTGTTATCAAGGAAAACCTAAATATATCATACATGTTTGGCAAAGTGTCATTGTAAGTATTGATTTGATTTCTTTCTACCTAGTTAATTTATTTTAAATTTTCAAATAGGTTTTTCCTTAACTTATTTTTTAATTGCAATTAGTGATTTGTTGTAGTGCTTTTCGAAATTATTGCTCTTAACGTAAACATAAAAAAAATAAAGTCATCATAAATGAAATTAAATATCCAAATGAGCAATAACCACTCATATTCATTTATTTTTAAGTGAATACTGGTTATATTGATATTTATTTTATTAAAACTGCTTTAATTGGAAATAGTTTTAATATTTATTTTATTTGCAAATGATTTGCTTTTCAAATATATTGTTTGTTTGATTTGTTTTTTTTTTTGACAATTATGATTTTGTGTATTTTTTATCATCTTTAATTTGTAGGTTCATTCATTTTAGAATATTTTTTTATAAAGATAAAGAATAATATATTGTATCAATTAGAACTACCTAAGTCTTTTCAGGGTAAAGGTCTGTCAACTGAATTGTTTTTTATTGCTTTCAAAAAAAGTATTTATAGTGCGGCTGTAAGATATGTTAAGAATGTTTATGTGTTTCTTTGTCTTTTCTAGTTGAAAATAATCCATTCTTCAGATGACTATAATCAGTTTGATGGGGCTAGTCCTGAGCAGGTTGAACAAGAATATATGGATAAAAAATACAGTTGGTCAGTAAGCCTGTTTGCAACTAAATCTAAAAATATAAAGTTAAATCCTTTCAACACAAGTTGTATAGGTATTGATAGCCGTGACAAGTATTCTGTACATCTGAGAGTAATTCGTAAGTATGAGGTTTGTGGGAGTCAATTACCCTATTTTAAATTTCACAATTATTTCTGAGTCTCTCCTGTAATAATAATCGTTTATTGTCTAACAGAATACATCCATTTATAAGACAATCTGACTTAAAACTAATTAACATGAAAATTATAGAATAGAAAAGAATAGAAAATTATAGAATAGTACATGGGTTTATATGGTACCCTAGTTCTCTGAATCAATATAAATCAAATTTATTAAGATAAATGCCAAAATCAGTTGTACAATTAATTTTAAAAGGAAATATTACAGAATAGCTGATATTTTCTATCTTGAATATCATTTTATTATTGTGCACAACCCTAAGTCAATAATACATATAATACACAAAAAACTACATAAAAGAAAAAATATACATCGTAATATATCACTGCCAATACAATCATATTTAGAAAATTAATTTCTAGAATAACCACAAATTATATTCCTGCAATGATAGTAAATCCAAAAAAATTTTTCATTACAAAGTATTTAATGAAGGAGATTTCTGATAAAGTAGAACAAAC
>JAEQML010068675.1:0-18088 GCA_016904865.1 Pissodes strobi | reverse complement strand
TCTCGATCATTCCAATCTCCAACTTGAAGGTTTCTATCGGACATAGCCCTATGAATGTCTTGTATCCAGGAACATTTATGTCTTCCTCGTTTCGATCGGTCGGTGGGGATCCATTGCAAAACCATTCTGAAAATTCTTTCCGGTGTTATCCGTTCTACATGAACATACCAACGAAGCTGTTCGTTTTTCTTTTTAATTTGGGACCTAAATTTCCTATGACGCTTTAATTCCAATAGGTCATCATTCTATGAAAGCTTGGCGCGAAGTGCGTCAACAAATAATTTCGTCTTTTTCCACCAGAATCGATTTTCCATTGCAGTTTTTCATAACGGAAATTATTTTTTAGACCCTCCACACACACTGTCGTCTTGCTCATAGGTGGAATGTTTTCCTCTTCACAATTCAGCCATTATTTTGCACAAGGCGGGCATTCCTTTGTCAAAATAAAATTAATGTATAATTCGTCTTGCACTGCTTCATCATCGATGTCCATTTCTTCTATATTTTTTCTTGGAGATGTGCACCACTTTTCTCCTAACGTGATAGTAGCTAGCCAAACTGTTTTATAGGTATACTAAACACTGATATATTTTTCCTATGTCTTTTGCCCTTATTATAGAGAGGTGTGTGAGCAATAATGTTTGTATGAGACAAAAAGCAGGTACCAGGCTTATGCAATAGCCGAAATAAGATTGTAAACACTTTCCTCGGATATTTCACTATTGTTTTATTACTTTCCCTAATTTTGAAACTCACTTTAAATTTTGAAATAATTTGAACTCCAATGTTTGAAGCATATTACATGTATAAGAATATATATATTTTTTTACCACTACAATATTTTAATGAATTTTAACGAAAATCTTAAGCGACAAACCAGCAAGAAATGCACACAGAACCATAATCTCTGTTTATGTTATCCAAGTAATAAATTTTCAAAAGGACATAAGTAGGTATCGGTAATTTGAGACGGAGCGCAAGAGTTTGTGATACGTTCTTCGTATTTGCTGTACTGGAAATTAGTCTAGATTTCGCTTTCATAGCAACGCTTCAGTTTTTCTTTTATTCTCTTCTTTATAGAGAAAATAATTATTTTATAAAAACCAAAAACGTGATGTTGAGTGTGAAATATTTGTGAAGTGCCAGTAGAAGTACTACACATAGGTGAGTTTTCTCACTGAGCATGCATTGTCTACTTGACGAGTTTCATTTGATATTTTACCGAATTTACCGTTATAATTTTATTTAGAAATGCTCTCTTTCTTATGAATATATTTTTAATACAATTTATACGCTGTTTTACTTGTCTCTCATTATTCCACCGCTTTTATTTATTTTGGTATTTACCGTCATATTTTATGTTAACGATTACGGTATTGCTTGCGATACCAGTGGTAAGAGTTGGTTTGCCTAATGATAAGTCACTGTCTTATTCACCGCTTAGCGATTATGCTAGTGGTTTTGAGGCGAGGCTAGTTTCCCGTATTATTTAGATTTTCATATGACCGTTATGAGTGGTCTTGTCATTTTACTATTGGGACTAGATGATGGCCAGCGCTTTTGTTTTGGCGATTACGACATGGAAAGCCGTGTTAGTGGGATCAGTGCATTCATATTTTAATATGAAGCTATCTTGCATAATATTTTTGAAATTAAAGTATCGATACAACCTACTGATTGTTATAAGGTTAATGTACGACCTACCGCCTGGGGGCGCTCGTTTGTTTTGGTAGTACCTGCTTGGCGATTACGGTGTTGTCTTTTCGGCTTCACTGTATTAATGGGAAGATAAGCTGTTTCTGTTACCATTTGGTTAACTGGTGGTTTACTTCTTTATTTTCACCGCCTGCTATTACGGTATTGGTGGCAACACTATGTACGAGTGGAATAGAATTTGACAACTTTAAGGGAAATGAATAGTATATAACCTAAAGTTCATATAATTTACATTCCACTCGTATTGAAAGTAATCAAGTTTTCATTAATTTGATTTATTAAAATGTCAATGTACTTTGGCTGTTTGTTTAGAAATATTTAATTCTTAATTTGATATGACTCAACACAGAATTCTAAATCTAAGTTATTCTAATTTTATCTCGTTACTAGCATTTTACTCGAAGGCAAACTTGGGTGCTTAAAAAGTTTTTCCTTTATTTCAGGTGCGTTCCAACTGGGGGCTCAGCTCGGGTATTCTCTTGGTATTTTTATTTGTACATTTTTATTTTAATAATCGTAGTTTAATGATACATTATTATTTTTGCATTGATTATTTTTTTTATTCTTTCTTTACCTATACATTTTATACTTATTCCTTTATTTGATTTTATTTGATTAAATAGTTCCTAAATATCTATTTCCACTTCTGTTTACTTCTGACAAACAAACAAAAGTTGCCAAATAGTACAAACATTTATTACGCCTATACTAATTCTCGTGCCACACATGTAAAACGGTTGGAATCCGCAATTAAAATCCATTTAAGCAAGACTTCAATGAAAATATGAAATATTTGTCTTCCTTTTCCTCAGCTGACTTGTAGGTCTAATTTAAATTATTGGATTTTTCCCGATGTTTCTACCAGTTACCAGTTGAGATAGAAAACAACTTTTGATTTTGACTTCAATTCAACCATTTTTCCATACATTGTCAACTAAGTCTACGTGTTCTGATTTGATATGCAATTTTTTAATCCGTCACGTGCCATGTTATTATGTTTAGGCAATCGGACGGAGCAACATCATCAAAAATCTCGACTCAGAATTCGACGACCGGCGACGTGTTTTCACAGCTAAGCAAAATCGATTCAAACTCGGACTTGTATATTTTTCTGCTGAAACGGCCGTTCTATACAGGAAAAATAACAGGAAAGAGTAATGATTATTATTTTAAATTTGCATTAAGAGGATATATTATGTCGGGGAACTGTGCCGATGTATGTACCAAACAGCGTCTGCTTACTTTCAGATATTTTGCGAAAATCTTGAATATAATAATTAGATTTTCGATAAAAAATATATATTAAGAATTTAAAACATTTTGTATTGAATTGAATACAATAAATATGTTGCAAATTTGGCAGTTGCCATATTAGCCTCCATCCTGAAAATCTCATGGCTTTTGAACTTGCTTTTGAGTTGTAATTCATAGCAAACTTAATTAAACAACAATGAAATGTTAAATCCAATATTTTATTAACCTAAACTAATTTGTACAATTTTAAAAACAAAACAGATTCAAAAAGCGCAATTTATAGATTATTGGACGAATAAAGCAAGTGTGATAAAAAAAAATCGAAGGAAAAAAGATTAATGTGCTTTCTATATAGGGAAGCTCAACGCAAACTGAAAGAAAGAGAGCATTTCTAAACAAAATTATATCAGTAAATTCTGTAATATATCAAACAAAACTCGTCAAGTAGACAATGCATGCTCAGTGAGAAAACTCATCCAGGGTGTAGAATTTCTATTGGCACTTCACAAATATTGAACACTCAAAATCACGTTTTTGGCTTTTATAAAATAATTATTTTCTCTATAAAGAAAAAAATTAAAAAGAAACTGAAACGTTGCTATGAAAGCGAAATCTAGGCTAATTACCAGTTCTAGCAAATACGAAGAACGTATCCCAAAATCTTGAGCCCTCCGTCTCAAATTACCGATATAGGTCACTTTGAAAATTTATTACTTGGATAACATAAACAGAGATTATGGTTCTGTGTGTATTTCTTGCTCTTTTTATCGCTTAAGATCATCGTTTAAAATTTACTAAAATATTGTACAGAGTGGTAAAAAATATATTCTCGCACATTAAAATTTGCTCTTACAGGTTTTCATTTCAAATATTAAAAATCAAAGTGCAAAGTTTCCGTTGGGTCACCCTGTATACAGGGTTGACATGATATGACATAGCAAAATATCCTCATTAACATTGAAAAAATATTTCCAAAAATTACTAATGATAACATGCACCAAAAACAAACTATTTATTTTTAAATTACAAGGGATTAAAACATCGCAATAAATGCTCGCCTTTCTTTTACACCCTGTAAAATTCCTATTACACCTGTTTAAGTGTTTTCGTAACTTTAAATTGTAACAGTTCGATTTTGCCAATGGCAAACATTTTTAAAATTTCATTTATATGCCGCATTTAGGAAAAAAGATGCTGTATCTTGCACGCATCGATTTATTAGTTCTAAATTTATTAATTTGATTTGCTAACAATTCGCTTGAAAGTGACACTTTCCTATATAAATTAACTATATTTTAAGTATAGGTTAGCTATATATTTGTATTAGCATTTATAACATGTTGTGACTCTATTTATTTTAGTTGATAAGCGATGCACATTATTATTAAGATAGCTTGGCTTGATTTGTATCACATTACCGTGGAACGGTCAACGAACCGATTTATATTTTTAAGAATTCTATTAGTGGAGCCTGCAAATACGCTGCATTTGACTTGTTGATCCATATTTTAATTTTGGTTGGCATATTCCATAACTTTTTGGGAACCTCTGGGTTGCGGAACACCAATTACAGGCCGCTATTTCTGAAGATCGTTAGATCGTTTTTGGACCTCTGCTTTAATAAATTTCTCGCTAGACTCGACAGACTAGTTTTTGTGAGGTTCATGCCAAATAATAGGGATGGGCTATCCATCCGTGTTTGTCGCTCTCGATTTAGATTTTTGAAGGTTTATCATTCTCGTAAGAGTATTTCCTAGCATTTCTTGAAAAATGTAATTTTAGCTCACTATTCGTGGCTTCCGCCGTCGTTTATCGTCCTAATAAACGAGAATTAAGGCGTTTATTGTCTTGGAATTATTCCCCGTATCGATATCGCTCGGCTTGTTTCAGTCCATCCCTACTTCTTAATCGGAAATATGTAAAGGCAAATTGACGAAAACGATCGAGAGTTCCTTCTAGTTTGACCAGTCGGCGGGGAGAGAGGCTTTCTGTTCTAGTACAGTCGTATAGAGACTCCACATTTAATTTGTGATTTAATTCAACCCATTTATTGGGGATATTCTGTGAAATCTCTTGGTGTTTTGACACGACCGATTAATCGGGATCTAGATACTGCTGTATTCACGTTCGTCATATAAGACCGAGACCGTCGATTCTCTCATAGTTAGCCCTCACACACACACGATCGAGGGCTTTTTCCGGAGGTCCACCACCTTTTTTCGGAGGGTACAATCTCTTTCTCGGAGGCCACTACCTTGACCTGCAGCTAGAATCACCCTGCTCTAGTGGATTGGAAGCAAGTTTTACCAGCAGCACTTATCAGCCAATCTCGACACCCAGGTATCGAGACCTCGGCTAGATCTTCCCTCGGGGTCATCGACAGGCAGTACCTGAGGTATCTATAAGTGCCCGGCGGGCGCCTCCACCAGAGTTCGACTGCCGGATTTGGGGCATTGTACGCTTTATCGTTTGTTTATCTGTTTAAGATGATCGCTCTTAGTTTTCCTCCTTTAATTTAAAACAAACATTGACCGCCAAGCTCTGAGAGAGCTCATCAATTTTATTTTCATTTATTCACTGGTTTATCGGACCAGTTAATCTGATTGCTCTGAATTTTCTTTCTTTTTAATAAAAGTCAAGCGTTGGCTCAATAATTCTATTCTCTTCATTCAATCTTATCTTTATTTAATATGAATCAAGCATCGACAGCCACGCTTTCAATAGCTTTATTCTAGTTTTGATCTTTTATTAATTTATCCAGTCTTTTGATTTAATTATTGTGGCAGTTCATTGCTGCATATTATCATTGCTACATTCAAAATCAGTGCAGCTATTAGCGCACGCATACCTATAGTTATAATTAGCTTAGTTAACGTCAAGTGATCACTTTGATAAGTAGTATTTAGTGCATTTAGTAGTAAGGCATACAGAACCAAGTATTACCAACCGAATTGGTCACCGTACAATCTCCATATTGTACTCTGTTTATTTTATCAATTACTTTAACAGTCATTTAACATTCTTTTGTCTTTAACTAACCACATTTCAATTTAACATTTTCCTCCAGATAGATTGTTGCTGTGTTTTCAAAAAAAAGAAAGAACTTTAGTTGGCTAGAACGGGTGGCGCTCAAACGATCCCACGACAGGGGCCGGGCTTTGCAATACAACTCTCCGGGGCTAGGGTCCTTTTTAATTAATTGGGAAAAAAATCTTTACTTTCATTTCGGATTCAATCAGAAAAACGTGTTGCAAAATTAAGAATTTATTTTTGTGTTTAAAAGCATACGAGTTGGTTTTAAATTTGAGTCCAAAAATTCGCTAATTATTGCTTAGATTAGGTGAAACAACGAAATGATTCGAAGGAAAAAATTCACAGTCTTTCACAAAGATGCAACCGGGGGAGACATTGAAAATGCCGAAGCAGAATGCAATGCTTACTAAATTTGAGATCTGAGAAATCTCTTAATTGTGTGGAAATATACACGGTTAGTTT
Source organism: Pissodes strobi (assembly GCA_016904865.1). NCBI lineage: Eukaryota > Metazoa > Arthropoda > Insecta > Coleoptera > Curculionidae > Pissodes > Pissodes strobi. The sequence continues at coordinate 11,623 of JAEQML010068675.1, read as the reverse complement.
CACTTCGTATCAACTTATTTTACTTATTTAAGCCGGTTCTGATACACTATTATCAATTTTAATATATTTGTTTAGATTTGGTTAATAGACCAATCACCTTTCGGATATTTTCACTTAGTGTCAACTTATTTTAGTCATCTGAACCGGTTCCGATGCGTTATAATTAATTTCAATAGATTTGGTTAGTCTTGATTAATCGTCGAATCAACTTTCGGGTGGTTTCACTTAGTCTCAACTTACTTTAGTCATTTGAGTCAGTTGCGATACGTTATAATTAATTTTAATAAATTTGGTTAGTATTGGATAATCGTCGAATCAATTTTAGTTTCACTTAGTCTCAAGTTATTTTACCTATTTGAGCCCGCTCCGATACGTTACCATCAGTTTTAAAAGATTTGGTTAGTCGTCTAATCAACTTTCGGTTAGTTTCACTTAGTCTCAACTTATTCAAGTTAATTGAAACGGTTCCGATAGGTTATAATCAATTTTAATAGATTTGGTTAGTTCTGGATAGTCGCCTAATCAACTTTCGATTAGTTTCACTTAGTCTCAACTTATTTTACTTATTTGAGCTGGTTCTGATACGTTATAATCAATTTTAATAGATTTGGTTAGTTTTGGTTAGTCGTCTAATCAACTTTCGATTAGTTTCACTTAGTCCCAACTTATTTTAGATATTTGAGTCGGTTCCGACACATTATAATTAAATTTATTAAATTTGGTTAGTTGTGGTAAGTCGTCTAATCAACTTCCGGTTAATTTCACCTAGTCTCTACTTCTTTTAGTCATTTCAGTTGGTTTCGATACGTTATAATCAATTTTAATAGATTTGGTTAGTTTGGGTTAGTCGTCTAATCAACTTTTGGTTAGTTTTCCTTAGTCTCAACTTATTTCACTTATTTGAGCTGGTTCTGATACGTTTTAATTAATATGAATTGATTTGGTTAATTTTGGTTAGTCGTCTAATTAACTTGCGGTTAGTTTCCCCTTTCTAGATCTGTGGATAGTTTCACTTAGTCTCAACCTATTTTAGTCATTTGAGTCGGCTCCAATACGTTATAATCAAGTTTAATAAATTTGGCTAGTTTTGGTTAGTTGTCTAATAAACTTCCGGTTAGTTTCCTTAGTCTCAAGTTATTTTACTTACTTGAGCCGATTCCGATAGGTTATAATGAGTTTTAATAGATTTGGTTAGTTTTGGTTAGTCGTCTAATCAACTTTCGGTTAGTTTCACTTAGTCTCAATTTATTTTAGTCATTTGAACTGGTTCCGATACGTTCTATTCAATTTTAATAGAATTGGTTAGTTTTGCTTAGTCGTCCAATCAACTTTCGGTTATTTTCACTTAGCCTCAAATTATTTTACTTATTTGAGCGGGTTCCGATACGTTATAATCAGTTATGCATAAACCGTGTCGTGACGTTTACTAAAATTTTCCGTGTCGTGACGCGACCTTGGAAACTCACTGTCAAGAAACCAAAGTATTCATCTGAACCGGCTCCGATACGTTATAGTCAAGTATAATGTTTCTGGTTAGTTTTCGTAATTCGCCAAAATTCGGTTCGTTTTGGTTAGCTTACTTTAATTTGTGTAACCTATTTCGATACATTTTAGCCCGTTTTGGTGCTTTTGGTTACTTTTGATTAGTTCTGGTTAGTCATTCAATCAATTTTCCGATATGTTATAACCAATTTTAATGTTTTTGGTTAATTTTAGTTAGTCGCCAAAATTCGGTTAATTTGGGTTATTTTTAACTTACCATAATATTTTTAATCTGATTCGATACGTTTTAGCCATATTTGGTGCTTTTGGTTAGTTTAGGTTAGATTGGGTTAGGTTGGGTTAGACAGTCGTCATAAGTAGTCGTTCAATCAATATTCAGTTAATTTCAGCTAGATTTAATTTTAGTCATTTCAATCGGCGCCGATACGTTCTAATCGAATTTAATGTTTTTGGGTAGTTTTGGTTAGTCGCCAAAATTCGGTTCGTTTTGGTTAGTTTTAGCCTTTTTTGGAGCTTTTGGTTACTTTCGGTTAATCGTTGAATCAACTTTCGGTTAGTTTCAGTTAGTTCCAGTTTATTTTAGTAATTTGAACCGGATCCGATAGGTTATAACCAATTTTAATTTTTATGGTTAGTTTTGGTTATTCTCCAAATTTCGGTTACTTTGAGTTAGTTTTAACTTACTTTTATTTTTTTAATTTCTTCCGATTCATTTTAACCCTTTTTGTGCCTTTGGTTATTTTTAGTTAGTTTGGGTTAGTCGTTCAATCAACTTTTGGTTACTTTCAGTTAGCTTTAATTTATTTTTGACATTTGAATCGATTCCGTCCTTAGAAACAGACTAACTCACGTATATTACGTGATGTGCCAAATGTAGCATGTACTTTTTCGTGATTTGATACCCCATAATAGGAAAACAAAAACATTTCCAATGTTAAAAATCGCCTTACACGGTAAAATATATCGAATATTCCGCCTGATTTAATTTTTTCACCGCTAAAAATATACGTAGAATTCTCTAAATTCAGCTCAAATATATGTCGGTATATCGTAATTGAATACAAACGTAGAATACGTATCGCCCCCTTTAAAAATACATTAAAAGAAAATGTAATTTCTTGTACGGAATATCCTAAAACATTTTACGACAGTCATAAAAGTGACATAAAAACGTTAGACGTGCAAAAGAATTTCTTTATCGAAAAAAGGAGCGCGTGTGATCAAAGCGATGGTAATAACGTCGAATTTTATTAGTCGTCATAATACTATATTGTATACATTTAAATGAAGCCAATAAAACATATCAGAAAGTGAGAGTTTTTTAAGCTGCAAAGCTCCTTAACCAATTTTCATAAACTTGCCAAATAGCTTAAATATGCCATAATTTCCGATGAAAGCTGACGCAAGCACGCTCAAAAATATGGCCAATTTTTTATTTTTAATGCAATAACATCTTGACACATCATAATATAAGTTTTCTGACTTTGGTACCAAGTTAACAAATCGTCCAGGTCCTCAACCTTATACAATTTCAAATCCTTTCATAAAGCGAAGACGAATTCCTTAAGATACGCCAAATGGAGTCAATATTTTAGATTATAATAGGGTTTTTTTACTTCGAGTGAAAATTCTCTATTAAAGAGGTAGCTTGAAATACTAAAGCCAAACGTCTTAAAGATATAGCAATAAAATCGATGAGACTGCTGAAGTACTTAGAGAAATGAATATTGAACTTCAACTGGGACGAATTAAATTACACCACACAGTAGCCGACATAGAAGACGAATTTATTTTGAGGATGGATCTCATCGGTCAACATGGATTCTCTTTTGACAACAAACTTAACCTTTTGAAGTTTGGCACCGAAGAGTTCATCCTTACCAAAAGAGACGATGGCACACCGACTAAAGTATTGGCGGCAAGTAATGTCAGAATAAGCGGAAATACAGAGTAGATAATTTTTTGGAAATTCGAGAGGGATTTTGGAGGCTGCATCGGACTTATCCAACATCACGATTTGCCTTGCAAACACCTCGGAGGCAAAGCACTAGTCAAAACCGACGGCGAAATACCGATAAGGATAGCGAATATTTCACTCAATTAAATCAAAATCAATAAAGGAGATGTAATAGCCACTTGCGAGCCGGTGCAGTGGGTATCCAGTTGCCAAACGCGGTCAGAAATAACACCCTCAACATCACGTAAGGAAGACCTAGAACATTTCCAGAAGTCGTGGCATCTGTTTTCCGAAGAACTGAAGAAAGTTACACAATTTATCAAAGAGCAGAGCACAGCCTTTGAAAGAAAAAAAGCAATACTGGAAGAACGAAAATCATAAAACATAACATCGACACTGGAAGTGCCCACCCCATACGGCAGCATCCTCGGAGGTTACCAGTGACGAAGCAGCCAGAGGTTGCCACATTAGTGGATAAAATGCTTGACGATGGAATTATTGAAGTCATCAAGCCCATGGTCGTCTCCTGTTGTCTTAGTGACCAAAAAGCATGGAACTAGCAGATTCTGCGTGGACTATAGAAGACTCAATGACGTCACCAAGAAGGACAGTTATCCACTTCCTAGAATTGATGACACGTTGACGACACTAGCAGGTTCTCATTGGTTTTCTACCGGAAGTGGTTTATATCAGTTTAAAGTTATGCTCTTCGGACTATGCAATGCCCCCGCTACTTTTGAGCGTCCTATCGAAGTTGTTCTACGAGGCCTCAATTGGAAGAAATGCCTGGTCTATCTTGATGATATAATGGTAATGGGGAAAACGTTTGAAGAGCACCTACAAAACCTGCATGAAGTTTTTACTAGAATCAAGAATCCTCAGCTCTTACTGAATCCAAAGAAATGTTTTCTTTTCCAACAAAAAGTTGAATTTCTGGGGCATGTCGTGTCATCAGAGGGAATCCAAACCGATCAACGAAAGATTACAGCAATGAAAGACTGGCCTCGTCCTCGCGACAAACACGATCTGCGGAGCTTCCTTGGATTATGTACTTATTATAGAAGATTTGTCGAAGGATTTGCAAATATAGCTGCACCTCTACATAAGCTCACTGAAGAACGAGCAAATTATAACTGGGATCATAACTGTGATTCTGCGTTCAGGAAATTAAAAGCGGCTCTATGTTCTAGCCCAATATTGGGATACCCGGAACAAAAGGGTAAATTTGTATTGGACACAGATGCAAGCAACACCGGCATCGGAGCAGTTTTATCACAAGTACAAGCAGGAGAAGAACGAGTTATCGAATACTATAGTCGAACACTTTCTAAACCTGAACGTAACTACTGTGTAACCCGAAAAGAACTTTTGGCAATAGTACGGTCTGTTGAGCATTTCCATCAATATCTTTATGGACAAGAATTTCTAATAAGAATTGATCATGCAGTACTTAAATGGCTTTTGGATATGAAACAGCCTGAAGTACAGGTAGCCAGATGGCTTGAAAAGTTACAACAATATAACTTTAAGGTTAACCACAGGGCAGGGAGATTGCATAATAATGCAGATGCTTTATCCAGAAGGCCATGCGAGGATAATTGTAAGCATTGCCAAAGAATAGATCAACGAGAAGGAATTAGTCACATTAGGCAAATGAAATTTGAGGTTGATCAGCACTGGACCACAGAGCAACTTAAAAAGGATCAGCTTGAGGATAGTGAAATAGCACTATTGCTAAAAGCTAAAGAAGAACATCAACCAAGACCAAGCTGAAGAGAGATTTCAACTAAAGCATTTGCTTTTAAAACACTATGGGCTCAGTGGGACTCCCTGGTGGTGGAAAATGGACTTCTTAACAGAGCCTGGGAAAGCACCGATGGAAAAGTAGTGAAGGCACAGTTAGTGGTACCAAGGAGGAAGATATCGGAAGTTCTGGAAGAAGTTCATAGCGGAAAGTCTGGTGCTCATCTTGGAGTGAACAAAACGATCGACAAGATCCGCGACAGATTTTACTGGGTCAACTACTGCGAGGATGTGAAATCGTGGTGTCGGCAGTGCTCAAGCTGTGCTGCAAGTCAAGGACCCAAAACAAGATCTAGGAGAGAAATGAAACAATATATTGTGGGCCTACCTTTTGAATGTATCGCCATTGACGTAGCTGGCCCAAATAATGGTAACAAGTACATTTTAGTGGCAATTAACTACTTCAGTAAATGACCTGAAGTATTTGCGATCCCCAATCAAGAAGCTGTTACCATTGCAGAGATCCTCGTGAATAACATGTTCAGCAGATTTAATATTCCGTTAGAGCTGCACTCAGATCAAGGACGCAACTTCGAATCCAAGGTTTTTCAGAAAGTCTGTGATTTACTCAACATCCATAAAACACGGACTACAGCCTTATATCCACAATCAGATGGCATGGTTGAGAGGTTTAACAAGACCATTGAAGAACATTTGTCAAACATCAAAAAGATTGGGACCAACACATACCATTATTTTTGACGGCCTATAGATCAGCAGTCCATGACACGACAGGGACTAACACCAGCCATGGTTTTATCTGGAAGAGAACTCCGTTTACCCTGTGACCTATTATTCGGAACGCCAGACAACTAGGATATGGAAATTCAAAACTACGCAGACTCTCTTAAGGAAAAGTTACTATACATCCATGGATTAGTCAGAGAAAACACGGAGAATGCGTAGTGACCGATAGAAGACACGATATGATCTCAAAGCTAATTCTATGGGATTTCAGATGAACGATAAAGTCTGGTTACATAATCCGCAAAGGAAGGAAAGAAGATCTCCCAAGCTAACGCCAGTATGGGAAGGGCCCTATACAGTCATCAAAAGAATTAATGACGTAGTGTATAGAACTCAACGTAGCTCCAGAAGCAAATTGAAAGTTCTCCACCTCGACAGGCTCAAAGCATATCACGGACATGAAGTAGCTGATCGGGACGATCAGGTTTAAGAGGGAGGCAATGTCACGGCTAGCAACCATCCGAATGTTTTTGTGCTGCCCTATAGAACTGGCCTTGCCGCGTCTACGTTGATTCAGAAACTGTGGAATTCTCTAGATGCCCTGGTCGAGAATCATATAGAGTGGCCTAGCTTCTTCCCGAGTATTCGTGATAGATTCGCTCAAATAGCACATATCGGCGAGCTGCAGTTAGTTAATCGTTGAGTGTTGAATTGTAAAGAGCTATTAGTTGTAAAGTTATAAGAGTAGTTTAGTGTGTAATTGTATACAGTGGTAGAGAATAAAGAGAGTATTAGTTTAAAATGGTAAAAGATGTAATTTTATCAGAACCCAAGGGAAAAACGTAACAATATTATAGAACTGATTATTTTATGTTACATGAAAAATGGTGTTGGTTGCTTCCCAACAATATCTGAAAATGTTTTAATGTAAATTTTTAAAGTATTCCTCCTGCTTTTCTTTACACAACACTTATCTGTTTGCCATGTATTTTATGGTTACTTGAGCCATGCTTCTTCTGGAATGCGCCAAGATGGCGTCGAATGATGAGGTTTTGTCAGACGTCGTCGCGTCAAAAAAGTGCAATTACTGTAAAAGTAATGTAGAGAAAATAATAGCGAAGTGTGCAACTTGTTCAGTCATTTACCACCAATCGTGTGCCCTACGAATGACCGGACTGCAAGTCGTCAGTGGCAGCAAATGCATTATTGCATGTCCGCGGTGTGCAAAAAACTCCCGTGAGGAGGAAGTCAACAAATTAATAAGCCAAGCGGTATACGAAAAGGATGAAAAAATTCAGACACTAAAAGAAAAGATCACCGAGTTGCAGGGCCGAACTCCTGACTCCTTTGAAAAGGTACTAAAAAACATTGACCTAATGGAAAAATCCCTCAATCAAAGAATGGTTAACATAGAAAAAATCATAACAAAGCAGACGGTGCCTGCCACAGAACAGAAAGAGGTGTCGGCAGAAACAACCGCTCCGAATCCTGTGCCGTTAATCGAATCTTTACAGGGCATCGAGACGTCCAACAACTACGCACCACCCAGGGTAACACCAGAGTACCAAAACGAACAAGTCCGTGGACACGAACAACGGGAAAATAATAGCATTGGGCAACCTTCGAAGCAAGCGCCAATTATTATTGGAACTGAAAAAGAAGACGGGTCACCTAACCAACCTAACCAACAAATCAGACGTCAGCGAAACGAAAATGTAAACACACAAAATGGTAACACTGATGTAATAGAAAACGAAGTGGATCTGGAAGGCTTCAAACTGGTAACCAGGAAAAAGCGAACAAATAATTAGAGCAATCGCCCAAAGCCAACTGTCGGTACAAACGAGTCAGACACTTCTCTTAAGGCAGCTCCTAGACTCTCTTCGATATTCCTGTCTGGATTTGAGGCAGAATTGGAGCCTGCAAAAATTATCGAATATCTAGAAAATCTCAAGCTCGCTGAAGGATGCAACTGTGAAAAAACGAGAACGAGAAAGGATAAGTACAAAAGTTCCTTCAAATTAGCAGTTCCGCAAATTCTGAAAAATGAAATAATGTCCCCAAATTTGTGGCCAAAAGGCATCATTATCAACTATTTTCGGAACCTACAGAGCCGGGGCTACCAAATCAACTCTCAAACATGATGCAAGTGTATTCTGCATGACTGAACACTGGCTTCGAGAGGACGAGATCTAGGGATTCAACATCAAAGGTTACAAAAGGGCTGCATACTCTACTAGAACCAGCATGTGTGGTGGAGGTACCGCCATACTGGTCAGGACAGATTTTGTGTTTAATCGTATTGATAGCATTAAGAATCTTAATATTGAGGGTTGTGTGGAGATGAGCAGTATTGGTTTGACCTTACTAAATATCATAATACTTGTAGTTTATAGAGCACCTTCTGGGGACTTTGATACTTTCTTGGATGCAGTGGAGGCTGCAATGGATTGTGTTGGGGTTGGCAGGAACATTGTTGTGACGGGCGATTTCAATCAAATTCGGTACGGACTGCAAATATTGTCTGCAGCTGTGTGATCTCCTTGGAACTTATGGCCTAAGGCAGGCTGTTCATGAACCAACACGGAGAGTGGCCTGTCTGGACAATGTTTTTGTTAACTTTGATGGACGGGGATTGTCAGCGGAGGTGCTTAACTTCAATTTATCGGATCACCTGGGCCAGAGACTGCAATTCATTGTGCAGGTTGACACAAACTTAACGAGGGCAAATGCGTTTCGTCCTATTACACAACATAGGCTCGTTGACTTATTTAATATAGTGCAGAAGTGCTCTTGGGACTTTATTTAGAACAACATAAGTGTGGAAGGTAAGTTTGACATGCTGATGAGTATTCTTGAGCAGGCCTGTCACCGTTCCTTGCCTGAGAAAACATATATTGTTGGGGCAAAACAAACCACTAAGAGAAATTGGTTTGATGACAATCTAAAAAATATGAGGGAACACCTTAATTTACTATATGAAGTAAGCACCAGATTCAATAGAACAGCTGATAAAAACGCTTATAAAGAATATAGAAATCATTATAGATCTACTATTAAGGAAACTAAAAAACGAGCTAACACATCAAACAATCCTGCTAGAAGTGCTTGGGATATAGTGAGTAGCCAGAGAGGTAAGCATAGGAGCGCTTTGAATCATCCAACTATCTCACCGGACGATTTTAATGACTTTTTTGTTACTATTGCCCATACTTTAGTCAGTGGAATACCTCGCACTGAGTATGATCCTTTAGAGACACTAAAAAATACAATTTTTAATCATAAAACATTTAATTTTAAAGAAGTAAGTTTCAATCAAATTAGAGACATAATTAATAATGTCAAAAACAAACATAGCCCAGACACATATGGTTTAAACATTAAAATTATTAAGCATTTAAAAAATTTTCTAATCTCACCCTTAACAAAATTAATTAACGAATGCATTAAAAAAAAAACGTATTTCCTTCTGTCTTAAAAAAAGCAATCATTACACCAGTTCATAAAAACGGGGATATAAATGTCAAAAATTTTCGAAAAATGTATTGCAATGTAAATGATTGAATTTCTAGAAACAAATAAACTACTTTCTTGTTGTCAATTTGGCTTTAGGGAATGGAAAAACACGGTTATGGGCATATTCTATCTGGTGTGATGGATTCATTCGAAAATCTTGAGTATAACGCTGTCCTCTTTTGTGATTTAAGTAAAGCATTCGACTGTGTCTCTCATAATCTCCTTCTGAAAAAACTTTCATATTATAAATTCAGTAATAATAATATGAAACTCTTAGAATCGTATCTTACAGATCGAGTACAAGTGGTGAGAATCGGGGGCGTGTCCTCGGTGGAGAGAGTGATGGACACTGGTGTGCCACAGGGCTCAGTGCTGGGTCCTTTACTGTTCCTGATCTTTATACATGACTTACCATCAGCAGTACCCAATGTCCGATTCACTCTCTTTGCTGATGACACAACTCTCTCGGTATCAGGGGGGGGATTGAGGGGGTGGAGGAAAGATTGGTGGAGGCGCAGTCGACAACAACTGACTGGTTTGGTGTCAATGGACTTCTGCTCAATCAGGACAAAACAAATAAAATTATCTTTGCACTTCGAGAACGTACCAATGCTGAGGACAACTTAAATGGGGTCCGTTTCCTGGGTGTGCAGCTGGACTGCAAGTTGAAGTGGAACAACCATGTGGATAACGTCGTTGGCAGGCTTCGAGGGAGTGTATTTGGAGGATGGTATACTTTGCCATTTTCCATTCGGTGATGTCTTATGCGGCCCTAGCATGGGGCCGTTCGAGCCAGGTAGGCCGAGTTTTTGGTCTGCAAAGAAGGGCAGTTCGGTTGATTGTGGGACTGGGCTGGAGAGAGGACTGTAGGCAGGCATTCAGGCGACTACAAATCCTTACTTTCCCATCTCAGTACATTCTTGAGTGCCTGTTGCATGTAAAAAAAAACAGCAATCTCTCGCAACTCATGGAGACATGCATGAGTACGGCACAAGGGGTAGAGATGCCTTAGTTCCAACGTATTGCAGATTGAGAAGGTGTCAGGGTCGACCAGACTACATTGCAATAAAAATTTTCAATAAGTTACCTAATAATATCAAACGACAAACGTTTCAAACATTCAAAAATAGTGTCAGATCACTGCTTATCTCTAGCGCCTTCTACAGTGTGGAAGAATTTTTAAATTATAATTTTTAAACCTTATAATTTAGACTCTTTGGATGTATATTTGTGTCCTTATATCTACATGTACTTAACCGTGTGTATTTTATCAATAATTGTTTTTTATCTTATTTAGCATTGTTTTATTCTATAGTTGTATTGACTTGTGTAAGCATTTATTTGTATTGGCATTAATAAATTATCTTATCTTATCTTATCTGGATCTTTCATTTATTAAATCTCAACCCATCCTATTATATCTTTGGCAGTTTTAGTTTTAGCGCTTGGAGTTTCAATTTTTCAAAAGAAACAGAAACAGAAATAATTGAACTTTTATTAAACTAAAAAAAGGCTCTCTTTTGAACCGGAGTTTTTCAGGAACTGCTATCAACCGCTCCGGTTGAAGTGCAAGCTCCCGAAACCCATTTAATAATAAATATTTACTTTTGTTTAAGACATGCAAATGTGATACTCTTTTCTTCTTTTCCGGAAGACACTAAAGTTATAGGATATTGACAGAACCATACAAACCACTAAAACGAGATGTAGATGTAAATTGCTGGATTTTACCGGGAATTAATTAGAGACGTATTAATATTCCTTGCAACATAGTAGGAAGGACTTGGTATCTAATGACAGGCTAATTTTTCTTAGAGAGTTTTATTTGCCCAAATAGAATGAAAACAATTTTTTTCTCGACACTGCCCTCCCATTGTCGCTTTTGCAAGCAGCCACAGCGAGTGCTGTAGTTCGTGGCCTAAGCGAAACTTACCCAAAACTAACTAACGAGAAGACACCGAAAAGATAAATGAGTTGATAACTGGCAGAAAGATATTATGTCGTGTCGCAGTGGATTTCTTAAAAGAGGAAGACAATTGTTGAGATCGCGACGCGACATCTCCAACGACAAATTACTATAAATAACCCGATTAAACTTTATATTATGAGTAATGTGTCGTCTGAACTATTAAATTTTAATTCCCTCGAAACCGTAGC
>JAEQML010068674.1:0-18089 GCA_016904865.1 Pissodes strobi | reverse complement strand
CCACTGGGGCATTGCAAAAGTTTATTCCTGATCCTTTGATTGTGTTTGTCCTTAGTTTCGTCGATCACACGCTTGCACTCGTTTCTCGCTTCGATAAAATAATTGCCATTTTCAGCGGTCTGATTTTGCTTTGGTAGGCTCTATCGCTCGGAGGGCGATAGAGACGACATATAAACTTGGTTAATCCCTTGGCGGTGAACTTGAGCCACATGACGGCAAGGTTGTTCGGTTCGAGTGTTTCCTCGCGGTGACATGAAAGGTCGCCTCGGACAAAAAGGCATATTCCGAACTTATATCTAAATCGGGTATGTAAGTCGTAACCAGGATAGAGGTAGTTCACTGTTGTTGTTGTAGAACATACTTGTGTTTCTGTAAGGGCTAATATGTGTGGTCTATTTGCTTGTAGATGTTGGTGTACCGAATTTATGTTTGTATTTAGACCTCTTATGTTGCAGAAATCTATTCTAAATTGGTTCGGTATCTTTGCTGTCTATGAAATGCGGAATGAAGGGCTCCCAGGGCCACCAACCAACCAAATAAGGTTGGCTTTAGTTTAAATAAGTGGGGACACGAAAAAGTATATATAATGTATTATTTCATAGTTAACTCGCTAGTTAATATATAAATTTAAAAAATATATATTAAAATTTTCCTAATTTCATTTGGTACCTTTTTATACTAATAAATAGTATCGTTATTTGATATTTAGCTAAAACAGTGGAAGCCAGTGAGCTAAGGCTCTAGAGCGCCGCCCTCCCTACTTGGATAATTAAATATTAAAAGTAGTTTTTGACACGGATTTTGTTAATCGTATCAAAAAAATGGAAAATGTATGTAACGAAACCTATTTTTTTTAATTAAATATTTTCTCTCTTGCTGGCACTACAACTCCGCGTGAGTCTTGGCAGCATCCACCATTGGCCTCCAACTCTGTCTACCTTGTGCTTCCATTTCGTATTGTGTTATACCCATTTTTCTCAACTGCGTCTTTGCATCTCCTCCTAGGCCGGCCAACAGATCTTCTTCCCTCTGGCCTTTCACGGTATATGATGTTCAAAAGCCTTTGGTCATCACTTCTAAGAACATGTCCCGCCCATCTAAGTCGACTAGACTTGATCCACTTTACTATATTTTCCATGCCGTATAGTTCTTCTTTTTTTGGCGTCTCCACTCTCCTGTTATACTGCCCCTGCATGGTCTATGTATTGCTCTTAATATTTTTCTTTCAAAGATTAACAGCTTATCGATTTCGCGTTTGTTTAGGATCCATGTCTCGCTACGATATAGTGTAACAGGTCGTATTAAGATCTTATACATCTTTACCTTAGTTCCTCTTGTAAGAACTCCTTTGTCTGGCGCACTGCATCACTGTGGAACTCACTTCCAGGACATCTGTTTCCCACTAATTACAACTTACAAATATTCAAGAGCCGTGCCAATCAACATCTTCGCACACACACCGCTCGTCGTGCGCCATAGGGTCTCCCTTTAGTGTGTGTGCCACTGCCATAAAAAAAAGAAAAGTAGTGTGGATCTAGAGAATGTAGATAGTGCATAAAAGGCTCTGTTTCCCGATGCGATACGAGCAGCCACGTCTTTTTCATTTCTGTTGTCGCCTGTTATTGTTGCTCCTAAATATTTGAACTATTTTACGACTTCAAAATTGTAATCATCAATATTTATATTTTGTCTTATCCTTTGCCTCGGATTCTTAGAGGTTACCATGTATTTAGTTTGGCCTCGTTGATCTTTAATCCCATTTTTTGGGCTTGAGTTTCAAAAGAAGAGAACACATCCTTAACATCCCTGGTATTATGCGCAACAGCATCTATGTCATCGGCAAAAGCTATCACGAGTTTTGCGCCATCCATAGCGAAACCCAGTGTCAGTTGCAGGGAGAGTTTTTTCATGGCCCAGTCCAGCGCAAGGTTAAAAAGTAAAGAAGATATAGGGTCTCCCTGCGGCATGCCTGTGCAGATATGAAATGTTTCTGACGAAGCATTCCCAACTCGCACATTTGCTTTCGAGTTTTCAACGCACATTCTGCTTATGTTTATTAACTTTAATGGTATTCCCATTTCTCTTATTGCATACCAGAGCTGATCCCGGTTGATAGAGTCGTACGCCTGTTGAAAATCCACAAATATTTGATGTATATCTTTATTGTGCTCCCAACATTTCTCCATGATCTGGCGGACTATAAAAATGTGGTCTATAATGAACCTGCCTGGTCGAAAACCGCACTGATAACCGGCCAGTATTTCCTCAGCATATGGTATTAGCTTTTGCACTAGGATCAACGATACTATGTTACAAGCGGTGTTTACTAACGATATACCTCTATAATTCCGACAATCCGCTTTCCTTCCTTTTTTATGGAGGGGTATTATTATGCTGCTGTTCCATTCGCCTGGCATCTCTTCATGGTTCCATATGTTCGTTACGATATGGTGTATCTTTTGGTTGAACGCATTTCCGCCGCTCTTTAGAATTTCCGCATTTATTTCGTCTTCACCTGGGAATTTGTGATTCTTAAACTTGCTGATGGCTCTTTTGAATTCCACTAGTGAAGGTGGTTCCAAATCCAGGCTCTGCCGTTTTGGTAATTTTTTTTATCTCTCTGTCTGTTAAGCAATTTGGAAAAATACTGCCTCCATCTTTGTATTATATCATCCTCTGAGGTCAGAGGCATCATCTTCTACAAAATTAAAGCTTGTCCCGTTTCCGCTCTTATTCCTCTATAGAATTCCCTTGCTTGATTGTTGGCGTTGTTTGCCTCTGCTTTTCTCACTTTTTCTTCCAGATGTTCCTTCTTTTTCAATCTTAGTAGTTTTCTGGCATTGGTACGTGCTGTAGTAAAAGCATATTTGCTTTCGTTCGTGGGGTTTTCCAGAAAGGTTATTCAATTTTTGGTTCTTTCCTCCAATATGCTTTCACACTCTTGGTCGTACCATCCAATTATGCGACTTCCTGTTGTTGTTGCTAGAGTTTCATTAGCTGCTTCCCTTACTATTGTTTTTACTTCTTGCCATCCTTCTCCACGCTTTCTACAGTAATTTCATTTTGTAGCATTTGCATTTTGCTCTTGATTGCTTCCTTGTATTCTTCCACCTTTTCAAGTCTTTTAAACTTATTTATATCCCATTTCTTTCTTTTTCCTTCGTGTTTGGTCCCTTGGTGGAGAGTTTCTCTTTTAGTTTAGATCTTACCAGAAAATGATCTGAGTCGCTATCCGCCCCCCGCTTACTTCTAACATCTTCTATATTACCAGAAAAAGTCCATCTATTAAGATATGGTTTATTTGGTTTCGTGTCACACCATCGTTTGATACCCATGTTATTTTGTGGATGTTCTTTCTTTGGAACTGAGTGCTTTTGAGGGACATGTTACTTACTAACCCAAATTAACCTAAACCAAAACACTAGCGAGTTCTGCATTCTGTTCTCCTGTACGGCTGTGATGTCTATCCTATACTGTTCCAATTGCTTAATTGCTCTTGTCGCTATGCTTGGTCTATGCCAACTTAAAACATTCCATATGCCCAGCAGAACATCTTTATTTCGTTGCTTGGGTCGATTGTCCTGGTTATCCGTCCTATTTCGAGGCAATAGTGCCTGATTCGTAGCGTGAAACTTTTTCTATATGCAGGTTGCTGGCCTACAGTAAAATGAAATATTTTTGCTGGGCTAATTTCTAATTCATCATTTAGGTCGTTTGACCTTGACAATTGTAAACATTTTCGCATTTTGCCACCTCCGGCGCCCTTCCACGAGTATATATAAATTTTTCGATTTTGCGTCCCCTGAGCAGCACTGCCTCTTTAACAGGTCACGAGCCACCACTGTTCTAGAACGGACAAAAGTTCCTTAATTGGTCTGTTGTAAGGGGCGGCCAAATCCTGCTCGCCGCGGGCGGTCTAAAGCCTGGAGATGGGTCTGACTGGCCCAAATAATCGTCGATATAATGGACCAAATCATCGTCCAAATATTGTCCCAAATAACGTGCCAAATAATGTGCAATATCAAGCACAAATACAAAAGCCACCACTTAACCCTAACCACAGAAATATGCCACTATTCAAGAACAATTAATTCAGAAGAATTTAACCCAAATGAAACCCCAACAAAGACCATTTCAAAATCAATTCCAAATTTCAGAAAGACCTAATTCATTTCAGGAATTAACCCATTTAGAAAATGAATGCTACGATTCACAATTCAATTCTACTGAGGAAGACGAAAATGAATGTAGTAACTATTACTATACAGACGCCGAGCATCTTGAGGAACCAGAAGTTCCTGAGGAAACATTAGTTGAACAATTGGAAAATTTTCAATTACAAGCCTCGGACGAGAGAAACCTTGCCTAAGCTTAAATAGCTTCCAAATAAACCAACTACCCTATATCAAAGTTCCTAATTATAATATTCGACTACTTATCGATACTGGCTCTCGTGCATCTCTCCTTAGACCTTCATTGGCTAAAACCTTTTTCCCTGAACTAATTAAGCCATATATAAGCACTCTTCAAACTTGTGCCGGATCGAAAAAAGCCACAAGTAAAGCAAACATTCCCTTATTTTTATGCTACGGTATAACGGAACCAATAGAATTTATTCCTTATCCATTCCATGAATACTTTGATGGAATTTTTGGAATTAAAGACCTTTGCAAACTAAAATTAAATATTGACTTAAAAAATAAAAATCTCAAAAATCAGTATATGGAAATTCCTTTCCAATACAGACAGAATTTTGAGCAATATAAAATCGAAATATCCCCTAGAACTATACACAAAACTACCCTTAAGACAAACTTACCAAATAATACTACATGGATGGTACCCTATTATAGAGATGAAGAAATCGAAATACAACCTACCCTTATAAGTATTAACAATGGATCTTATATAATCGATATTTTCAACCATTCTGATAAAACTATCGTAATTAACTGTAACATAAATGATAGCCTCTTAATGGAACCATTCGAAGTAAACAATTACGAAATATTTAATTTCGAAATAAATAATAATGTAGTAAAAGGAAACCAGACTACCGAAGATATAGATTACAGAAGTTTAATTAGACATGAGCATTTAAATTAAGAAGAAAGAAATAAACTATTTAAATAGTTACCAATCTACTGACAACAAAAATCCAATGGGTAAGTTTAAATGTTATTTTTGCAACCAACAGTCGCACAGCATTTTTAAATGTGATTCTTTTTTGAAATTAGCAATAAGTGACCGAATAAGGGCAGCGAAACAACTTAAACTATGTTTAAACTGTCTAAGAGAGTCACACCCGTCATGGAAATGTCCGAAAGCAAAATGTTTTAAATGTAGGAAGGCTCATAATACAATCCTACATTGAGAAGATTACAATAAAAATAATGAAACCCCAAGAATAACCAATGGTGAAAAAATTCCGCTCAAACTGGAAGGAATTCAAGAAGCACCTTTCACACACGGAAATAACAACACAGGCCAAAATCAAGACGCTTCAGTGAATTCACATTCGGCAATTTGCGGTGTTGCCGGTTCTAACCCATTGAAGCCTTGTGTGGGAACTTCAGCAATGTTAAGTTACTCGCAAGTGTTGCTTTCAACTGCAATTATTCAGGTGACAAATGGGGTAAGAACAGTTACTGCTCGTGCTTTATTAGACAGTGGCTCGCAAAGTAATTTAATTTCGCAAGATATTTGTAATAAATTAGGTTTAGAACAAATTAACATAAATCATGCTGTAAAGGGTGAAGGCCAAACGTTAACTAATATCAATAAACAAGTACGTTTGACAATAAAGTCACGTGTAAATAATTACAAGAGCAATATTAGTTGTTTAGTGCTGCCTAGAGTTACTGATAAATTACCTGTCATGTCCTTTAATAAAGATAGCCGTAAGATTCCTTCCAATTTACAACTGGCTGATCCTAAATTTAATGTATCAGCAGAAATTGAGTTATTGCTGGGATCAACCATATTTTGGTCTATTGTGGGGTCTAATCCAGTACGCCTTGGATCCGAAATGCCAATAATTTTGCAAGAAACCAAATTTGGATGTATAATAGCTGGTAATCTAACTTTAGATATCACCTCTTTCAATAGGTCAGTTAGTTATTTAAATATTTCGGACTCTGATGGCATGTTGGAAAATAAAATAGTAAAATTTTGGGAAATCGAAGAGATACCTAATAAGGTAAGTATGACCGAGTCTGAGAAATATTGCGAGAATTATTTTCGTAATACCACGACACGAAATTCAACAGGGAGATTTATAGTCAAGATTCCTTTTAGGGATAATTTAGATTCGCTGGGTGATTCTCGCAATATGGCCTTAAATCGATTTCATTTGCTTGAACGAAGATTCAATAAAAATGCAAGTTTAAAGTCGGAATATGTAGCATTTATGAACGAATATATAAATCTTGGTCATATGTCAGAAATTGATGATATAGAGGATGAGGGATATTATTTACCGCATCACGCGGTATTAAAAAATTGTAGCCTCACTACTAAATGCCCGGTAGTGTTTGACGCGTCGGCAAAAACAACAAGTGGTTTTTCACTTAATGATGTCCAATTTAGTGGTCCTACTCTACAGCAAGATGTTTTTTCTATTTTGGCTGGGTTCCGCATTCACCAGTATGTCATGACCGGCGATATAGCTAAAATGTATCGTCAAATACTTATTAATCCTGATGAATTAAAATATCAAAAGATATTTTGGCGGTCACAATCAGAAGAAAACATTAAGATTTTTAAATTAAACACCGTAACATATGATACGGCGTCCGCTCCTTATTTGGCTGTTAAATGTTTATTTCAGATTGCAGTTGAAAATGAAGCAAAATTTCCTGTAGCTAGTAATATAATAAAAAGAGATTTTTACATGGACGATTTGTTAACAGGTTCTAATTCAATGACAGAATTGTTAGAAATTCAAAGGGATATCGTGAAGTTATTGGCTAGTTATGGTTTTGAACTTAGGAAGTTTTTGTGCAATAATAAAGAGTTGCTAAATAAGTTTGAGACAAATAAAGGTTTAGATGCTAGTATACTAAATATAGGGTTAAACGAGCAAAATAAAACCCTAGGAATATACTGAGACGCTAGTGATGACTTTATTAGATATAAGATCAATATTAATACTAATTGTTGTAACAATAAAATAACAAAACGTACGATTTTATCATTCATTTGTCAAATTTTTGATCATCTAGGTTTACTGGGTCCAATTATAATAATTGCAAAGCTCATAATTCAAGAACTTTGGGTATTAAAGTTAGATGGGGATGATGAGATTCCTCAGAATCTTTTAAATACATGGTCATCATTTTATAGTAATATTTTTGTTATCAAGGATATAAAATTCCCAAGGTGCATAATTGTTTCGCAATACGTAAATATTGAGTTGCACGGTTTTTGCGATGCCTCAATAAAGGCTTATGGAGCGTGCATCTATTTACGGTGTTTAAGTGCTGATGGAAAATATTACTCTAGTTTGCTATGCGCAAAATCACGTGTGGCCCCATTGAAACAAATTAGCCTGCCTCGCCTTGAATTGTGTGGTGCACTATTACTCGCAAAATTGACAAATAAAATTTTTGGGAGTAGTGGGAATTAATTTTAATAAATTATATTTTTGGACTGACTCAATAATAAATTTGTGTTGGATACGAAATGCGTCTAGCAAATGGAAAACCTTTGTCGCAAACGCAAACAGGGTAAGCGAGATTAGGTCACTTACCAACTTCCAAAATTGGTTTTATGTTAAATCTCGTGAGAACCCCGCTGATCTATTATCTAGAGGATCGATTGTTGAAGTTTTTAATAATTCTAAACTGTGGTGGCATGGGCCTGAGTGGCTTTTAATAAATAAAGAAAATTGGAATGCGACTGAGCCTGACCATGAAATCATGGATATATCTGAACAGAAGAGTGTCTCTTGTTCTATGATCAGGTATAATAACTTATTGCATAAGTTTTCTTCTTTTCCAAAAACTCTAAGAGTATTAGTATATATTTTACGTTTCGTAGATAATATTAAGCTAAAATATGCTGACAGAATTTATGGTCCACTGCTTCCCGAAGAACTTGAAGGAGCTTTAAATCTAATAATAAAAAATGTACAAATAGAAAGTTTTCCTCATGAATATGCTAATTTAAGTAATAAAAGGGAACTAAATAAATCAAGTAAAATTTTGCCTCTTAATCCTTTTTTGCAAAACGGTATAATGAGGGTAGGTGGTAGAATCAAAAATTCAACTCTACCTTTTGAGAAAAAACATCCTATAATTTTGCCCAGTAACCATTTTTTGACTAATCAAATCTTAAGGCAAGAACATGCGGTGTGCAAAATTTGTTGTATGCAATTAGAGAAAGGTACTGGCCTATATCTGGTCGAAATGCCTGCAAAAATATAATTCGACATTGCATTAAATGTTTTCGTGTTGTTCCAAGGGACAACTATTTAATGGGTGACTTACCTGAAGTACGAGTTACTCCTCATAGTGTTTTTTTGAATATCGGTACTGAGGAATATTTTTTCTAAAGGATAGACAGACTCGCGGTGCTAAAATTATTAAGGCATATATGTGTATATTTGTATGTATGAGCACTAAAGCCGTACATATTGAATTGGTGTCCGAACTGACCACGCAAGCATTCTTGGCCGCATTAAATAGATTTGTGAGTAGACGTGGTAAACCAGCTAACGTTTACTCAGATAACGGTTCGAACTATAGAGGGGCAAATACGGAACTCTCTAAGATTTACCATTTTCTTACAAATCAATCAGAATTTATCGCTAATAAATTGGCGTCTGAACATAATATAAAATGGCATTTTATACCCGCCTCTTCTCCAAGCTTCGGCGGACTTTGGGAGGCTGGCATCAAGTCAGCAAAACGTCACATTAAGCGCGTTATAAGTGAAAATCGTTTAACCTTTGAGGAATATGCCACTATATTGACACAAATTGAAGGATATTAAATTCGCGTCCGCTATCTCCACTTACTCAGGATCCGGACGACATATCAGCATTAACACCAGGACACTTTTTGATCGGCAAACCACTCACTAGCCTTCCAGAAATTAATCTAACGAACGTTCCAGAGAATCGTCTCACCAAGTGGCAGCATCTACAATATGTGACGCAGCATTTTTGGCGTAGGTGGCAAAAAGAATATTTGTCGGAGTTACAAACTCGCTTGAAATGGAGACAGAATTCCGCAAATTTCATCAAAGTTGGAACATTAGTGTTGATTAAAAATGACAATGCGCAGCCTATGAACTGGCATTTAGGAAGAGTTATTACCGTGCATCCGGGAAAAGACGGTTCGCGTAGTAACCTTAAAGGTAGAAGGTGGCGAGATAAAACGCGCAATAAATCGCGTATGTGCGTTGCCAATTGAGTAAAATTATGGTAATCATAGTTAACTGATAAAAGCCGAGTAAAAAGTAAATGTTAATTTAATTTTACCATATCATTTTCTCTTGGTTATTTTGAACTGTTGTAGTTAAGTTAACAAAATGAACAACTAATTGGTTGTTTAGGATAGAATTCATAATGTTACTTACTATAGCATTTTAAATTTACATTAAATGTTATTAAAACCCAATTAAATACCTACTATACTTAAACGTAATGATTGTGGTTAAGTACTTAGGATTAAGAAGGTATATATGTATATTTTCTTGTTGTTTAATCTGAATTTTATATTAGATTCTCTTACATGTTAATGAATCGATACTAGTTCAAGATAACGCTCCTAATATGCAATGGTGTAATTTAGTCCATTAAGTTCTTATGTCAGATTTTTAAAGTACTAAGGTACTTTCAAGGCGGGCGGTATGTTTAGCCCCAAGAACAAAAAATAATCATATTCATATTAAACGCCAACATTTGCACGAAATATGGCATCAATGTATAGAAGGAGTGAAGTCAGTCGCTAAGAGAACGTTGCTGCGACGGCATTGTTGTAATTTCAATAATAGTAAAAATTAAAGATATACAGTCCACAAGTTTATTAATTCACACAATTAACAGCAACCATGTTCAAATAAGTTTATGCGCGCGTGACTTTTGGTCCTCACTGTATATTGTACTAAAATGTGAAATAAGAAGCCTGGGTAAAAGTCTAATTTAATTCTTTTTAAAAATGTCTTGTGTTTGTTAGGGATTTTGATATTTTTTCCCCGATTTTTTTTTAATTAGTATTCTACTAATATTTTATGAAATCGATATTTCTAACTTGTCTAATTGTTTTAGTAGAACTGGGTACGTAAGCTAGAAGATTTAAAAAAGAAACATGGACTATTGTAAAAACATGGTTGGTTGAAGATAAAAAGTAGGCACGAAATTTATTCAATTCATAAAAACTGTTGCAGAAGCAAAGAAAAAGACTCGAAATTTAAACTGTCCAGCAGAATTAATTATTAAAATAAAAAAGTTTGTCCCATGTACAAAATCAGCCAGTTCGGATCCTTTACTTCCTGACTGGCCATGTGTAATACAGTTTAAAAATTCTCACAATCACAGACTTTTGTGCGTAGACAATCTAAGCGAAAGATCTTTAGGTTTGGAAGCCAAAGAAATTATTTTACAATTATTTGAAAAAGGTCATTCAGTTAGTTCAGCTTATCATAGACTTTGTATTAATATGATGAAAAAATTAGGTAACGAATATGAGAATTAACTTTTAGACAGACATAACATTCCCACAAAAAGCGACGTTCAAACGCTTTGGAGAAAGCATTTCAAATACTACGGACCTCGGACTAGCGAAGGCATGTTATTGCAGTTAGAAAATTGCCTTAAAGTAGCTTTAGAAGCCAATAACACTTTATATAAAATTAATTATCATGAAGGAGATTATTGTGTCGCCATTTGCGCCCCTATAATGCAAAGAGCGGCAAAGTTGCCACAAGCTTCTGAAATTATGTTTGTGGATGCGTCTGGAAATTGCGATGTGCAAGATCATAAAGTGGATTTCTTCTTGACGCAGTCAGCAGCTGGTGGTATTCCTTTAGGCTGCATTATAAGCAGCAGTCAAAAGGCAGATGTTTACCACTTGGGTCTTGCTGCTTTGTTTGAAATCCTACCCATTAAGGTAGCTCTTTCAGTCATAATAACAGATGACGATTTAGGTGAGCGAAATGTCCTGTTATTTTGGCCCAAATCTAATTTGCTTTTATGCTCATTCCATGCTTTAAAGGCGTGTTGGAAGTGGATTCAATTTTCTAATAATGGGATTCCAAAAGAAGATTCTCAAAAAGCATACGCATTATTCCGCAATATTCTCACCTCTCAAACAGAAGAAGAATTAAATAATGCAAAACGACAGTTCGAACAATTTTCCAAATATAGAAAATAATTTACTAAATATGTAGAATCAATGTAGAACGGATTGAGTTATGGTGCTTATTTTACAGGCGCAACTTGATGATTCGGGGAACAAACACAAATAATTATTATATTGAGATTACATTTAGGTTGCTTAAAGATATAGCTTTAGAGAGAACTAAAGCCTTTAATTTAACGCAGTTTTCTGATTTTATAATAAATAATTTTGAATGATTATAAACAAAGGCTTTAATATAATCTTAAACAGGATATCAAAGTCCACAAAATTACGATACACTCATGATGATAAAGATGTTTTACCGTCAAGTATTGTCAAAAGAGGTAACTTGGAGTTTAGCATAACCTCTTCTAAAGATAAAGATGTTACATACATAGTTGATATGATGTCTTGCAAATGCAGGTGTTATGTGCGATACAATGGAAAACACTGCAAGCGTCAGAAAGAAAATATTATTTCTTGTGTGAACACATTATCTCTTGATATGAAATTCGGGCTTTATGAAATAGCGTATGGAGAAAATCCAAATCCTGAGATATTTCTTCCACTTCAAGGAGACAGCGTCGATATTTTAACCATAAGCTAGCCTACACAATTCTCCAATATTGCTACTGAATCCACTTCAATATATAAACGTGAACCAAGTGAAAGTTCCGCGTGTACTTTAAATGTCAATGTTCCTACGATTGAAGAACTTAATGATCTAAAGCAAGAATGGAAATCATTTTCTAATGAAATCTTGACACATCTTGATGATGATCCAATAGCCTTTTATCCAGCAATTTCCACTTTCTTAAAAAACAGGCAAAAGTGTGCCAAAAGTAATAATTCCCTTATATCAGGGTTGCATAATTGTTTTAAGTACCATGGAACAACTCCCAAAGTCAAGCGTCTAGGTATAAGGAAAGGAAAAATGATAAGTGTGCAGCCAATAAGTGCAGCTAGAAGAAAATCGGCGATGGGTGGCAAAAAACATACCTCAGCTGGTAGAAAGGTGAAAAGCTTGGTAAAAAGAAAGTCTATCTACAAAAATGTGTTAATATGAATATAGGCTGTAACGGGCTACGATTACATACGATGACTTATAAGCAAATGTATTTTTCTGAACGAAATGGCGAAGGATCTAAATAAAAAAGTTTACGTAGGACGACCATAGATTGACATATTTCTGGAGGGAAAATAATCAAACATCATATTATTTATTAAAATAGACTACAAAAATTATATAAACATCACAATAGTACTAGTATTCGAAAAGCATGGAACCCAATCCATTAAACTAGGTATTCTAAAGCAAATATTTTATATTGATGTCTATTTAAATATGAAATACACAGGCCCCTTTGTTTCATCTTATTGTGCTGCCCTTCTAAATGGAAAAGAAGGAACCTTTTGGCTTGTTTTCATTATTTCAGTTCGATAATACACCTTGACGGCCATCCTCTGTTTTCGACCTTGCTAATTATGGCTTTTAATTGCTGATTCGAGGTATTTTGGGCATCTGGAATGCATTTCAGCCTTTCTTGTAGGGTTGTGTCTTAAAGAAAACAATAGTGATAGATTGTTTACAGATTAGCCGAGTAATTGGAGTTTGGACTATAATGCATGCCGAGTTATATTTTAAGGTTATTTAAGGATATCTAGCACTGAAATTATAACTTACTTTTTGTACACTTTATGGTCATTCTGTGGTAATTTTCTCGTTGATTTATACTTAATAAAATATTGTTTTGCTTAGGTGATTACGGAATATTTTCATTTTGGGAATGAAACATTGACGTTTGTTAGAAGTATGACATGTCACCTCGGATTTGGATCATAGACTCATAGACGACCGGTGGAAGCCGCGTCGGATCCGTCCGTCGATATCGACTCGAGAACCACTCTAATTCGCGTTGCTTTTACGGTAGGATTTAGCTATCGTACGCTTAAATTTGCTGATTATATCAATGTTTAGCACTCTAGGCTTGCATATTGACGCAGTATTCCACTGATTATCCATTATTAAAGTTCGATAATATTTCAGCTCGGAGTAGGTTCTACCCTACGCCAAGGAAATTGTTCTATGTTTCATATGGTCTGCGGGGATAATTTTGGCGGTATAAGTGACAGCTTTCTGGACAAGCGCGTAGCCTTCACGGTCGACACGGTTGTGAAGTTAATGCTTTATTTGACATAGTGCTATTAGTGGCGCGTGTTGATTGCAATTTTGGACAATCGCATAACGCGTGGGTTATATATTCCCACTAAGCATTTAAAGAGTAGGTTCTGACCAATTCAAATCATTTCAATAGTGAGTTACTCTATTACTTTATCACTTTGATTTGGTTAATCCGGTAGTATGACATCATAACTTTATATATTATACCCCCCACCTCCTCAGATACCCAAAAATATTCGAAAAAATGGGAAAAAATAAAAAAAAACGAAAAAAATTGTTCGAAAAGTTAATAAAAGTATTATAAAACAAAATATGAAAAAAAAAATAATAAAAAGAAAAATTTTGAGAAACGCGGTTTTCGGCAAAAAAATTGCGAAAGAGTTCAGCTACGAGGTCGGGGGAAAAAAGTGCGTTATGAAAGAAAACATGAAAAAAAGCACAAAGAAAATTTTAAAAGAGTGCCGAAAGCGGGGGCAAAAGTTGAGAAAAAATGCTTAAAAAATAAAAACTCAATTCCTAACATCTCTTTCAGAAGTGCTTCTGAGGCACATAACTTTTTTTCTATTTTTTTACTTTTTTTCTTAATTATTTTTTTGCTTTGACGTAATTGTGAATAGTTAAGGTTAATTAAATTTGATTAAACTTCGTATTTTAAAAAAAGTTGATGACCCCTTCAAGACGCAACGTCGGATTCCATAACCCTCATCAACTTTTTTTTTTTAAATACGAACTTTAAATAAAATTAATTAACTTAAGGGGGGAGGAGGAGGACTGTTGTAAGCAACAACATAGTTTTGTATTATCATTGGAACTGCAAACGTGTACCAAATTTGAAGCCAATGGGATATGTAGAAGTCAGCTAAAATTGGTTTAACACCAAATCGGCCATTTTGAATCCGCCATTTTAAATTTTTAAAATCTGATATAAGAAAATTATATTACTTGTTCCCAAAAACCCCCATATACCAATTTTAAACGAAATCGAACATACTTTAAGTAGTGCCCCCTCCCCTTTCTTTGAAAGGGGGGAGGTGTATACTTAACAACATTATAGACAGCTTAATACAATCTAAGCTGTGGTTTTGTATTGTCATCGGAACTATAAACGCTTACAAAATTTCAAGTCAATCGGACATTTAGTCATTTAGAAGAACTTCTAATTCAGCTTGCAAGATTTGATTACAGATAGATAAACATACAGACAGACAGACAGACACAGACATACCCACAGGTGAAGTAAGTAAAGTTTTGTAAAATGCCGTACTTTTTTTATATATTGTATATAAATTCTATATAATATAATAAAATGTTACCTGTAATTATTTTTTTGAATAAAACCTACTTTCTTTTCTTGGTAAAGTACTTTAAATAATTTTCAATATAATAATTTCTATTGATTTCATTGTACATATAAAAAAATACCTCCCGCTTAAGAAATTATGCATTTATTTAACTGCCTGCAGAAACGAGGTTAAAATCAAGTAATACGTTAACTTGGCAACGCTGTTCTTCATAAGCGCCACACTAACTTTTGAGCGTGAACAGAACTATAGTAGTATGTTTAAGTATCGTAGTAAATATTTCTAAGCAACAAACAATTCACACAAAATTCAAGTAGTCAAAATTCAAGGACGACAAAATTTAAATGTTTGGTGTGGCATTGTAAAAAAAAAGTTATTGTACCAATCTTTTTCCAAGGCTGTCTTACTGGTGCCAGATATCCAGAATATCTGGAAAATAATATAGAACCGCTGTTAGTTAACATTTTTTTAAAACCATTCATTCGTTTGGCAACAGGATGGCGCTCTAGTACGCAATGTATTAAATGTTACTCAGTTTTTGATTCATAACTGATCTATGGATTTGACAAGTTGGACATATAAGATGGCCAACAAACAGTCCATACCTGACGCTGCTGGGCATATTTATATGGGATTATTTCAAAAACCAAGTTTACCACGATAGGAAAAAATATAGGTGTATTGGAACAGAGAATTGGGAAGGAATTGTAATATTAAACGAAAATCACCCTCATTTTATTTTTAACTGTATTAATTACTAATTAAAACAGATCAGAGAGAGAAATGCTTCTCCAACCAAGGAGGATATGTAGAAAACTAGAATTTATTGTTTTTTTTTTTAGTATTTATCGTTCATAATAAAATATTTCCTTACTCAATCATAATAATTATTCTCTACATTAACATCATAATGACAATGATAAAATAATAAGTAAATAATTAAATAATTATTCAGATAACGGGCAATTTTGAAGTCGAAAACTATCGGTGCAAGTATAGATACACTATACATTTTTGAAAAGAGAATAATGAGGAGAAACTAAATATTCAAAAATATACCGGGCGTTTCATTTTTAAAGATCTATTCAAAATTAGTTTTCTAAGAAGTTCCCTGAAGTCCATACAACTTTTGTATTTAATATTTTTTCTATCTGCAAAAATAAATCCTGTATGAGGTGGTGAAATATAAACGATAACCGTGATCGAGACTGTCTTCCCGAGACCGATAGCGAGATAAGGTTCCGAAACTTCCGATCTCGGTCTCCCAGAATTAATTATTTTGTCCACGACTACTTAATAATAAATCAATATTCTGCTTCCTAGCTGAAGGAATATGATGCTCATATTTGTAGTAGAGTGAACTATAACAGCTGATAACAGTGAATTATGATAAATCACTCTTTGTATTTATTTTACATATGTTGCTATGCCAACGTGACACTCACACCATTCCGATGCGTAGAATGTTTTTCTTATCTTTTATGTTACTTAATTTTGACGTTTAGAAATGTCAAATATTATAAGTAAGTAAAATAGCTCCGTTTAAGAGAATATTAATATTAAGTGGCATATTAAGGACTTCTAAATAAAAAAAAATGAGTTCTGAGATTGATAATGAGCCCTGTACACCACCAGAGATAGTAGAGGCGGCCAAATTAACAAGTCTGGGATTGCTGCCACAAAAGTCTAAGGATCATTACATGTCTGCCTATAAAAGTTTTCTGGACTGGAGGATTGCTAAAGGCATACATTCGTTTTCCGAATCCGTGTTATTAGTATATTTTAATGAGCTATGTGCCAAATATAAAGCTTCAACCTCATGGACAATCTTTTCCATGTTGAGAAGTACCTTAAGCATCCATAACTCAATAAATATTGAAACTTATCCAAAACTACGAGCTCTATTAAAGAGAAAATCGGAAGGATTCCAAGCAAAAAAGCCGCAACCTTCACACCAGAAGAAGTGAACAAATTTATAATTGAGGCTTGCGATACAAAATATCTTTCAACGAAGGTTAGAAATTATGAATTCCATAGTACCTAGTTACATTTTATTTAAAATATATTTTTTTAAATTCTGGTTGCATTAATTATGGGAATCATGGGTGCTTGCCGGGCAAATGAAATGTATTCCATGAAAATCGACGACGTGAAAGATCTTGGATCAGCATTTCTAGTTATGATACCCAAAACGAAAACAAAAGTTCCTCGGAAATTCATGGTTACAGATAAGTTTTATACAATTTGTAAAAAATATCTTCAAACACGTCCTGTGGATTCTGAATCAAACATCTTTTTCCTAAGATATTATAGTGGGAAATGTACTTCTCAGAGAATAGGACTCAATAAGTTTACTGCTATGGGGACAGAAATTGCAACCTTTTTGAAATTACCAAATCCAGAAAAGTATTCAGGCCACAGTTTCCGACGTTCATCTGCTACGCTTCTTGTAGATGCAGGTGAGGATATTACTGCATTAAAAAGACATGGCGGATGGAAAAGTACAACCGTTGCTGAAAGCTACATTGATGAATCAATGAAAATAAACACTGCCGAAAAACTAACTAATTCAGTAAAAAGTGCCTCGGAATCTACTTATTCCAACCAGATTTTTGAAAATATTCAAAATTCATCCACTAATTTTGATATTAAATCCTTGCCTTCAATAAAATTCGAGAATTGCTTTAACGTAACTATTAATATCAATAAATAATGATGGATATCTAACTTTATCTATATTCTGTTACCTTGTAAGTTTGGCATTCTTATTTAGAATTCTATTGTTAAAAAACAATACCTACATATTATGTTCAATAAAAACGTTCTATTCTACACTGACATGCTTTATTCAACTTTGATGTAGTAAAAAAATAAGACGTTAAATAAAACGAAATTATCCACTTTAGTTATACAAAATAATAAAAATCAGCTGGTAGTAGTTCAATCTATCGCCCTAGAATAACTTTACTCCAATAAAGTTGGTAGAAGTATATTTTCTTATAAGGAATTTGAAGCAATATCATGAAATACAAATACATAGATATTACGTTAAATAAAACAAAAATAATTACAGACTTTAGTTACACAAAACAACAAAAAGTCAGTTTCTGGTAGTTCAATCTATCGTTCTTCACCAATTCTACTCCACTAAAGTTGGTAGAGGAAGTAGGAAGTTTATTTTTACTTATCTCCTTAATGTTTGAAATATTAACGAAAATTCTCCGACTACGCGAATTTTTCAAAATTATTCCGAATAAAAAA
>JAEQML010068673.1:0-18090 GCA_016904865.1 Pissodes strobi | reverse complement strand
AAAAATTAAAATAAATTCTAAAATAACCTGCGCCTTAGGTGTAGTATATCGTACTAAAAAGAATGTACTAAATTGTGTTAATGTTATAGATCAAATTCTTCCTGAAATTCTTACTCAGTATGAACATGTTATAGTCTTAGGTGATTTAAATGTAAATATGATGCCCTATAACCTGCCTAATCCTCTGTCTGATGTCTTTGATTTTCTTGGTTTTACTCAAATTATAGATGAACCAACTAGGGTTAGTGGGGAAAGCTCCTCTCTACTGGATCCTATTTTTGTAAGTAAGGAGAGCTCAATAGTTTCTGCAGGTATCCTTGATGCACGTAATATAAGTGACCATAAACTAACATTTTGCAAAATAGGAATTCAGTCGAAAACATGCTCTCAAAAATTTGTGACCTATAGAGATTTTAAAAGTTTTGATGAAGATGCTTTTTACAATGACTTAGTAAATATACCCTGGAATGATATATTTTATATGGCTGATATTGAGGGGAAGGTTAATTTTCTTAGCACCCATTTAACATCTTTGTTTAGGGAGCATGCCCCTATTAAAACGTCTAGAGTAACTAAATCTCCTGCTCCCTGGCTTACGCCAGCACTGAGGGCACTTATGAGGGAAAGAGATAAGGCTTGTGCAAGGTATAAGCGAAATAAATCTCCAGAAAACCTTGACAACTATAAAATGTTGCGAAATCTTACACTTTATTCTGTGCGTCGTGAAAAATTGGGATATTTGGAGTTTTTGGATGGACAGAGGGATTCTGGGTCACTATGGAGGGGGCTAAGGAATTTTCAAGTTTATTCAAGTCCTAATAAGAGTGCTTCGGTCTTGCCAGAGGCACTCCAAAATGCTGATGAAATAAACAACCACTTTTTGCGCGTCTTTCGGAAAACTAACAACTGTGTAAACAGATCAAATTTTTACAAAAATAATAAAATTAGACCTAATCTGCTTTTTGGTTTCGGCATGGAGACCCCTGAGTCTATCTACAAATATGTATATAGTTTAAAATCAAATGCTGCCGGAAGTGATGAGATTACACTAAATATGCTTAAACTTAGTTAGCCAGTTGTTTTGCTTCATCTGACACACATCCTAAATAGTTGTCTTGAGTGTGGTTACTTTCCGGAGTGTTGGAAGGAATCCATCATATGCCCAGTTCCAAAGGTAAATAACCCTACTACAATTGCTGAACTACGTCCCATCAGCTTGTTGCCGGTCTTGTCTAAGGTTCTGGAGAGGATTGTTCACTCCCAAGTGTCTTTGTATCTTAAAACTAATAATCTTTTGCCTGTGCATCAGTCGGGTTTTCGAGAGGGTCACAGCACATCAACGGCCATGCTAAATCTAAATGATGAAATAATTAGAGCCCTTGACAAAAAAATGGCGGTCATTTCAGTCTCACTTGATTACTCCAAGGCTTTTGATGTGCTCGATCACGATCTTCTTTGTGCAAAATTGCACTATATTGGATTTGATGATATCCCACTATTTTTCTTTCGTAACTATCTGACGGGTAGGCGGCAGAGAGTTCGTGTAAATAATGGCTATTCTGATGCTGGCAGAATAATATCAGGTGTTCCCCAGGGATCCATCTTGGGGCCATTGTTATTTTTGGTTTATACAAGTGACATATTTGAAGAGGTCTTGCACTCGCATGTACAAACGTACGCTGATGATGTGCAGCTGCTCCACCTTTTCGATCCCTCGGATCCTACTGCCGCTATGAACAATGTAAACGCGGATTTATCTGGCATATTGCTCTACTCAACGGAACACAATTTGATGATCAATCCAGATAAGACCCAGGTTCTGTTGTTTTGTCAGGAAAATCGTCGAAACCACTTGGAAAGCAATATTAAATTAAAGATTACAAATGAAAATTTACTTTTTGCAAATACGATTAAGAACCTGGGGCTTATTATGGATGTAAATCTGAGATACAGGGAACATGTGAAGTTGCTTCTACAAAAGAGCTATGCTAAAATGAAAATGTTATATGCGAATCGTTATATACTAAATTTTAAGTTAAGAAAAAAATTGTGTGAATCATTAATCTTGTCATCATTTAATTACTGTAATATCGTTTATTATCCATGTTTAGATTTAATAACAAAAAACCGGCTTCAGTATGTGCAGAATGTCTGTTGTCGATTTGTATATAAGTTGAGAAAGTATGACCATGTCTCGCTAAAAATCAAAGAACTTAAATGGTTAAAAATTTCAAATACTGTCCAACTACACTATGTTGTGTTTATAATGAAGTTATTGAAATCATCTGTTCCTATATATCTTAAAGAAAAACTACTGTTTCGAAGTGTTATACACAGCAGAACTATTAGAAATCTTGATCTTTTAACAATGCCGCAATATCAAACTGCTTCATTTCAACGCTGTTTTACGTATATGGCTGTAAAAATTTATAACTCTCTACCTATAGCTATAAAGCAATGTCGAAGCATAAATTCAATTCGATATAGGTATCGAGAACTTCTATTGTCCCAACAGTAACCTATGGTTACTTAGTATAAGACTGAATTTTGTAAAAATTTATTTACTTACTTAACTTCTGTGATGATAAATAGACCTACAATTATTAAGACCTACAAGTATTAAGTTAAAATTATTGAATTGTTAACACACTGTGTGTGGGAGAGGTTAGGTGGAAGAATAACCATAGGTTAAATCTCGCCTTTCTCAATTACACATTGTGTATATACTTCTGTATATGCACATTAAATAAAGACGTTATTTATTTATTTATTTATTTATTTATCTGAGTCGTGCCAGAGGATGGTGATATCATCTGCAAATAGTTTATTTATTTATTTATTTATTCACGTGAGATACATTTTACAGAGTACACATATTACTAAAGCTAGTGATTTAAGCCTAAATCCTATACAACTACTTAAACATGTGTAGCACTATGAGAATACAGCTAACTTAGCCACCCGTTTAAATTTATTCACAGTAGAAAAATTAAAATAATCAAGCTCAGCACAATATTTATTGACATTGGTAGAGATTCTATTGACTGGACAATGATGTAAATAAGACGTTCTACAGTAAGGAACATGTAGAAGGGCTTGACCGCGAGTGTGGCGAGCCGGAACGTGAATATTAAAGGTTGCAAGGCACTCAGGGCTCTTTATGGTGTTATTTAAAACCTTGTATGCAAAGCACACATCGTAATACACCCTTCTACCTGTTAACGTACTTAAATTAAGATAAGATATAGTCAGATGATTGGTGAGAGCTATACCCGACCTTGAAAGAGTGTGACCGCAAAATTTCAGAAATTGGCTCTGTGTGCTGTTTAACCTGTCAATATGTATTTGGTTATAAGGACACCAAACAATACTACAAAACTCGAGTATAGACCTAACAAACGATACATATAATGTCTTAAGTGCGAACACATTCCTAAAATCCTTACATGTTCTCCTAACAAATCCCAGCATACGGTTAGCCCTATCAATGATGTTATCAAAGTGAGAGTGGAAGGACAGTTCAGTATCTAGATAAACTCCCAAGTCTTTGATGACACTAACCTCTTCAAGAATAATATTGTTGATGGAGTATTGAGCCGGCTGCCTAGTTAATTGTCGGCTAAATCTCATAAATTTGCATTTATCTGCATTTAAGGTCATGTCATTCGCCTGGCACCATGCGAAGACAATATCAATATCTCTTTGGAGTTTTAACATGTCATTGAAATGTTCAATTCTGGTAAAAAGTTTCAGGTCGTCCGCAAACATTAAGAATTCGCAAGTGAGCAAAGTACCGAGGTCATTTATGAACAGAATAAATCAGAGGGGGTTAAGATGAGAACCTTGGGGAACCCCGGATGTTACAGCAAAGGGATTGGACAAACGACCATCAATTTTTACTTCTTGCCATCTGTCAATAGTGTAAATCTGCCTGTTACCTGCAGTTATGGGAGATCTTTCACGTAAATGAGGAAAAGCACAGGACTAAGTACCAAACCCTGTGGCACACCCATATTTAAATTAAGTTCCTCAGAGGTACCACCATTAAATTTAACAGCCTGAGCGCGATCCAAAAGATAAGACTGGAACCACTCAAGGGCAGCTCCCCTAAAACCATAGAGCCCCTGTTTCATCAGCAGCACCCAATGACTCACGCAGTCAAAAGCCTTTGACAAGTCACAGAACACTGCCGCTGCAACCCCACCAGCGTTCAGTCTGTTGTAAAGGTGTTCTAGAACGCTAAAGATGGCATCCTTTGTGCTCATAGACTCACGAAAGCCAAACTGATGAAAGCTCAATAGGCCAAGCCCATTCAAAAATTAAACCATCCTCATCTTAACGAGCCGTTCCATAATCTTGGCCAAAGTAGGCAGTAATGCTATGGGTCTAAAATTAGGACAGTTGTGTTCACCCCCCTTGTAGAGAGGAATAATCACTGCTTTCTTAAAGCAACCTGGGAAAGCTCCAGAAACAAAGGAAGAGTTGATTGCCTCCGCCATAACTTTCAAAGCAACAAGGGGTAAAGCCAAGAAAATCGTCAGTGACTAATTATAGAGCGAGCTTTTCTTTCGTGGCTGCGTTCGCTTACAACCGCGTCATTTTTTTGCTTCCTGGTCCGAGTTCTAAGTCAGGCATTTAGAGAAAGCTGAAGCAAGAGGTTCTGGATGGTTTACAAAGTTTTGATTTGGACCTGTCTTGATTTTGTTAGTGTCTTTTCCAAGGTCTTTTCTGTTATTGTAAGTTTTGAACACTTTTTTTAGCTTATTGTTAGATTGTAGCTTTACTTTAGGGCTAGGTTTTGATACCACTATTGTAAGTGTATCTGATCATAGGTATGTAATGCACAATCAATGTTTTTTGAATTTGAATATTCAGGGGAGACAACACCGATAGCAAATCTTTGTGCGCGACTCTGTCGAGTTGAGAACTATCCTGGCTGCAAGTTTCTTGGTTTAGCCATATATATGAGGAACACATTACCAATCTTGCAAACAGGATTCCCTCTAGTTGTTTTTTTGTCAAGGGAACTGTTCAGGAGCTTTTGATTTGATTTGATTTGATTTTATTATTGGTAATATTACAAAAAAAAATTGCTTTTACAAGTCATCAAAAATATATACATAGATATCAAATGTCAAAAACACTACTGGCTAAGAATATTCTAAAATACATTACAAATACAAATGTCAATGAACAGTTGATTAAAAAGGGTACCTACCTAACAGACATACTAACATAAAAATAAATACTAGCTATTGAAACATACAAAATGGACATGCTGGGCACAAATATTTACTTAAGTTAAAAAATAACATGAATACACATAAGTTAAAATTGGGCAACAGTATCTATCACAATTAAAGGTTAAAATCACTTAGCAAGAATTCCTGAAACGTATAAAAAGAATGACCAACAAGATATTGTTTAATAGTTCTGTTAAAATCCCTATCATCCAAGTTCTTAATGTCAAATGAACAATCTAAATCTTCCCATCTCTGCATCCACTCTTAACATAAAAATCAGGTTTATATGAAGGTATTAAAATATTTAATCACCTTCCACAATACATCAAAAGCTTTCACAAAACATCAAAGGGGAAACAAGGGTGAGAGTGTGTAAACATCTCGTGAGGGGTTTCTTGGTTGACTCTCTGAATTTTATAGCGATATATTTTAGTGATGTAATAATATTATGTAAAAAAGATTATGTCACCGATCATGGAGATCGGTGGATTATGTCTTGAATGGATTGTGTATGTTTCTTTTCGTCTCTTTCTTAACAATGTTGCTGATTTTATAGTATGTCCTCTTTGTATTTTCGGTTAACATGCAAATTATACCTTGTTTATGTAATACTTATTACATTTTTTTTAGGTATTATTACTTTTAGGTAGTTTTTGATTATAACAATTATTTGTTCACAACAATAAAGCATGTTTTGACTTTGATTATTTGTTTCAGCTACCTAACGACGCTGAAAATTATATTAGATATAAATATTGTCCTGGCATTAAACTTAAGCTTCGTCCAAATACTCTTCCCCACAAAAAACTTCCTGTGAATGTATGTCGACTGTGTTTAAACCTTATATTTAATGGAGATGATATGGTTGATATTTCTGACAAAAGAGGTGGCGAGAATGCTAAGATCTTAGCCGCTTTATTACCTGAAATAGTAAGTAATTATATAGAAAAATGTGAAATCTCAGCTCATTCATAATAATAATTATATTTTCAGGATTTAGCTCTTACAGTAGAACCAGTTGCATGCAGAAAATGTTTTGATCCCATAGAGCGTTACTACAAAATTAAACAAAATATTTTAAGAAGTGAAGTTGTAATAGTAAATTGTATAAAATCCATAGTAAAGAGGTCTCCTAGGAGGTTAATAAGGACATGTGAAATAGATTTATTTGACGAGTATAATGATATCAAGGAGTTGTTGGAGAAAGAAAAAGGTAAATGAAATTACTCAAATATTTCAGTTTTGATGTAGAATTATTGACTCAATATCCATGCAACGTCTCATTAAAGTATTGTGGGAAAGAACCCGTCTTATGCATATTTTTGGTCTGTTCTTAATTGATAAAGTGTCTAGTGAGTACCTACCTCGGTAAGTCGGTATATATAGCAAAAATTGAGTAAAACATGTATCTATGGTTAAAGAAATGTACCAAGTAAATATTAATATAAAATTCGTGAAATTCCTTTTATACAAAGATGGGTCACTGTAATAAAGGTTGGCGACCAATTGCTGTTTAGATAACATCTTGCCAAATTTGAATTAATGTTTTTAGATAAGGCTAGATCATTTCAAGATCAACACATGATAAGCCCTGATTTAGATTTTACGGAAGAGCAGCAGGAACAAGAAAAAAATGATGAGGAAATTGTTATCCAGGTAGAAGAACCAGAACAAGAACAAGAAGAGACAAAATATGTAGTAGAATTTGTTGAAGCAAAGAGCTTTTCTGATGCAAGAGTTCAGGTAAGTTATGATATATTTACTATAGACTTATAATACAATCAGAGATCTAGTTAAAATTTGATGCATGAAGTAGGTAAACGACTAACTAATGAGTTATGGAACATCCCTTGAAGAAACAATGTTATGGTATTATGTAGCTAATGTTTTTAAGTGATATACATTTAAGCTGACAAAGTGAGAATATATTTACTTCTGTAATCTACTGCATTAATTGCTTAGGAAATCATAGATACATGTGACTTACTGACTTTAGGAGAAAACCTGTTAGAGGAGTAGTTGATGTCGATCTGTGTGCAGATGATATGATTCAAACATATTGTAGTGTATCAGAAAAACACTCGGTATTTCATAAATTAGATCGTGACGGCAACCCGAATATTTCGAGGTCTAGACGAAGGTTATTTACATTACCTACTACACGTAATATTATTGTTTAACTGCAATGAACGAGATACTCGACGCGAGTGACAGGGCCAAGACAACCTTGCTGAATTGGTTTTGTTTTTGTAACATTATATTTATAGTATGAACCTACACCAACCCAGAGAAGAGAAGACTGAGTGACGCATTGATATGCGTACGTAGATTATAAGGGTATACATTATGTCGCGTTACTATCTTGTATATTTCTTGCTATAATTAATACAGAACTCTATAGTTACCTGGAGTTTTATTCAGTAAATAAAAGGAGTTGTACAATATGCAAACTCATGTTGAACATTCTTCTGATATAAGATGTGACCATCAAACACAGCAAAAGCAAGACTAGCAACTGACCCAACAAGTGGCTTTTTAGAGATAGATCTAGTGGCTCAGGCAAATGCCATGCAAACTTTAATTTGACATTGGTTTGGTACTAATAAATATTAGCTCTCAGAAAATCGATGAACTATTGTTGTTTTTAGACGACTTAAATGTCCCTAAAATAGTAGTAATTGATGAGCACTGGTTGAAACTAGCTGAACCCATTCACATTCCAAATTTTCTTAGTTTGTAGGTTTTCCAGGGAAGTAAATTTCCACAGAGGGACTTTAATTATGATTTACAAACAATTTTTAAATAATTTTGAATTTGTTACTATAAGTAAGTTTAACCATCTTTTAGAGGAAAAATTTTGTGAATTCTCAATTGCATTTTGTTCAAAATTGAATTTATACATATTGGGATAGAGAACATTCTCTCTGGAGTTTCCTATAACGCCTTTGTTATTCTTACTGGAGATTTCAATATTGACTATATGGATCACTTCTGTCGAAACAAGCAATTTTTGGAAAACATTTTTAAGTCAAATAGCTTATCCATGCATGTTGATCAACTCACAAGAATTACCTCAAACACCTCCACAACAATAGATTATGTTTGCTCTTCCTCTAATCTCTCTGTGTTGGAATGCTTGACCGTGCCCACTGGACTGTCTAATCATGAGGCGGTTTATTGTTGATTTCCAATAAAGAGCACAATACCTAAAGGTAATGTTAGGAGAGGGAGACTATTAATTTGCAATGATTAATATTAGAAAGTTTAATTTGCTGTGTGGTCAAACTGACTGGCAGATAATTTTTTCAGGTTGGGATTCTTTAGAAGGTTTTTATCTACTTTTAAATAACAAATTTAACACAGCCTTTCCTATAGTTAGTAGGTATTAATAAGAAAAAACGTGGTCCCTGGTACACTAAAGGTCTTAAAAAATCAGCGATAAACATGAGATTATTGCATTACATAAAAAAGTTTGCGGGAGATAATTTGGATTTTATTAAATTAATTTCCTAACTGTCGAAAAATTTTTGAAAGAACAATTAAAATGGCAAAAAGATTATATTATAAAAATAAAATAGATAAGTCTTCAAACAAGACAAAGGAATCCTGGAAATCCTTAATTAGCAAATTAAGAGGAAAAAACTCTTCTTCCATTTCTTCTGACCTAGAGCCTAATGACCTTAACTAGCATAGCTGCCAGCCTCTCTAGTAAAATTAACTCTTAAAAAGATCCACTAGATTACTTAAGTCATATATCTGTATCAGAAATCTTCGCTCTTTTCCGCACTTCTGCTTTGGAAATTAAGGCTATTCTTAACAGACTAAAAAACAAACATGCATCAGGCAAGGATAAGGTTTCACTTACATTTTTCCAGGCTCTTCCTGACTCGGTTCTGAATGCATTAGCTGGAGCGATAAAAGAGTTATTCAGTAATGGAAAATTCCCAACTTGCTTTAAAAAAGCTCTAATTATACCTCTTTTTAAAGGCAGAGATCACAAGTTTCCTTCCAACTACCACCGAATTGTTTTGCTTCCCACTTTATCCAATATAGTTGAAAAATTAATGCAAGTCGGATTTCCTGCTTAAAAAACATAATCTGTTAAGTGTCTCACAATTTGGTTTTCAAGCAAAAAAGAACACAAATGTTATTATAAGATCAATTCTAGCTAGGCTGGTTAAGAGACTGATATAATATAATGTCTTTATGCAAAGAAAGACTATGCGAAAAACAGAGGAAAAATATTGGAAGTAACTAGATTTTATCCATCCATTTGCTCTCATAAATACACTAATATTTCGTTTAACTAAGCTGCGGCAAACGAAGATTAACTCAACTACAAACTCCAACGACCACATGGTCTTTCATTGGTTCGATAGTAAAGATATAAATCTAAATGACTCGCTTACGTAAAACACCCTTTATGCCAATATTGTGAACTACTAAAAACCTTTAAACTACTAATTAATTATCACCCTGTGCTAAGTTTGAATATGAACTTGAAAAATATTATGTAAATCTTCAAGACATATTATAAACAACGCGAACGAACAGCGCAGGCAGTTATAAACCTTAAAGTTACAATGGTCAGCAGATTTTATTATATCAATAGTCAAGGGGACCACTAGGCTTTTGTCTCTTACCTATTCCGCTCTAATCATTGCTGCAGTCCACAGGGACGTGGCTTTGACTGTTCTGCCGATATCCATATTCTCAAACCCAACTTAAGAGGTGCAGGTCAGAGAAGCGTAGTTCTTGGGGGATACCCGTCTGAAGTACTAAAAGTTGAATCTACGATAGATCTGTCAAAATTCTAGGTCAAGTGATTTTTAAAGTTAAATAGTTACAGTGCCTTAAAATGATGAGTAAAATTAAGATAAACTAAGAACACTTAAATAATTATATAATGATATAAACAAATCTAACCATAATTTAAATTACAGAACTTTATTGTAATTCAGGGACTAAGTTCTATAAACAATTCAAACTATACCTCAACCGAAAAATCATGTGTGTTTTAATAACCGGGACAGTGTAAATTCGTTAAGTCTTTGACCAATATATATTGCTATTGTTTTACTGAAGTGCTTTCTTTATTATCTCTTCTCACCTGACGGAGATCGATCCCTAATATGAGCTACATAACCTGCACGCCATTCAAGGCGTGGCGTCACGGATTATTAGTTGTGACAGCATTGTCA
Organism: Pissodes strobi; assembly: GCA_016904865.1. Taxonomy (NCBI): domain Eukaryota; kingdom Metazoa; phylum Arthropoda; class Insecta; order Coleoptera; family Curculionidae; genus Pissodes; species Pissodes strobi. The sequence goes on along the minus strand of JAEQML010068673.1, from coordinate 7,646 downwards.
ATAATAACTAATTCGAACATATTCAATGCAAACTTTTGAAATAACTTCTTTCCTAACTAAAAAAATAAATTGCCAAAACTAGAACCAGCACCAACATCAAGGAAATTTATTTTTGTATACTCTGGTGATCAAACAAATTTAAGCGTCCAGTAATTTCCGCATCGACACGAATATTGAAAAATATCGAGGTCAAACGTAAATATCAATTTATATGGAAGTTGTGGAGCATACGGACGATTCGCTCTTAAACGCGTTTGCTTGTAAATTGCTTCATCTGCCTTTGTCAGCTACATAAAAGTCATCGAGAATTACATCCAAAATGACAAAGGGTTTACGTTATATCCGACATATAAATTGGTTTATTCGGATACGAAAATTATTTTTTGTAATCATATTCCTATATTATTGTTAAGTTAGTTCAGTTGATCTGGCTGAAAAGAGATTAATGGGGAAGGCTGTGATGAGTTGACCAAACATATTCCATTTAGTGAAACGTAATTAATTTATGTTGACTTAGAACATCTCGAACATTCCTGCAACAGAAGAGAGCAAAATTTAATATTTGAATATCGAAAATTATAGTCGAATTTAAATAGGATCCCTTTTATGATTTAGTAGACAGTAATTAGCTTATGTTGGCACAGAATATCTTAAATATTCCAGCAACTGAAAAGAGCTGCATTTAATATTTGAATGTGAAAATTATATTTGAATTTAAACAGAATCCCTTTTCCCAATCTAACTTCAATATAAAGTTCACAAAGACAATGAAGAAATATTATTTATTAAACAGGAAGGACATTATACAGGGTGTCCGGAAATAACGTTCGAATAATTTCAGGGGTAATTCTATATAAGAAAATATGAAGATTTTTTCATATGAACCTGGGTCCGGAAATGCATAGTTTCTAAGATAGTCAAACTTTTTTTTAAAAATCGTTTTTTAATTAATATCTTAAATATCATTAAACGATTTTGCTGAAATTTGATAGTTTATCTATAGGGGGGCATCATACTATATAATATTATTGAGAAAAAAAATGTGCGCCACTGACTTTTTTGATCATTTTATATTTTTTTCATATATAGCAACTAAAAATACAACATATTTGCTTCTTGAATTGTTTTCGTATCTTGCTTCGTTTTCGAGAAAAAAAAATAAAAGCCAGTTAATTACATTTCCAAACTTTTTTTAAAAAATATATTTTTTTTATTAATATCTTAAATATGCTTTTACCGAATTTGTTGAAATTTTGTAGTGTTATCTGTAATAATAAGCGGCTCATTTAGCCTTAATTAGGTTACAAATATAAACTCCAGTGGCGTCCGGGGGGCTTCATACCGGATATTATTGACAAAAAAATGTGTGCTACTGACTTTTTTAAACATTTAATTTTTTTTTGTATTAAACAACTAAAAATACAATATTACATAATAAAGATTTATTTTTCTCTGTAATGCGCAGACAGTTGTATCTAAATAAATCATCAAGGGAGGCTTTGATTGACAAAAACCTAAGGTTCTATAAGTCCTGTTCTGCATCCGGAAGTACCTCTCGAATAATCTCAGGGGTGATTCTACATAAGAAAACCTGGATTCGGAAATGCAGTTTCCAAGATACAGGATGTCAATGTTTCTTTAAAAAATCGTTTTTTTATTACTATTTTAAATATCCTATAATGATAAAAGGCCAATTCAGCCCCAAGTAGATTAAAATTATTAAATTTATTTAAATAAAAACATCAGAGAAGGGATATAGCGCCACTAGATTAGATAACAAATATAACAATAGCAGAAAAATATTTTAACAAAAATGAAAAAAGATTGCATTAAATGTTCGAAGTATCTTCCATTCATCTCAATGCAGTTCTCTAAACGACGCCTCATTGACTTAATAGGAAAAAAAATTAAATGTTTAAAAATGTCAGTAGCGCACATTTTTTTGTCAATAATATTCGGTATGATGCCCTCCCAGGACGCCACTTGAATTTATATTTCTAATCTAATTAAGCCTAACTGAGCCCTTTATTATTATAGATAACACTACCACATTTCAACAAAATCGGTAAAAGCGTATTTGAGATATTAATAAAAAAAATCAGTTTTTTTAAAAAAGTTTGGAAATGTAATAACCTGGTTTTTATTTTTTTTCTCGAAAACGACGCAAGATACGAAAACAATTAAAGAAGCAAAAATGTTGTATTTTTAGTTGCTAAATACGAAAAAATTATAAAATGTTTAAAAAAGTCAGCGGCGCACATTTTTTTGTCAATAATATTCGGTATGATGCCCCCGGGACGCATATTTGTAAACAGGAGACGCGTCCGGCATAAGACGCGAGCCGAAGTAGAGTGGTATATAGCAGACGAGTTAGGCAAAACCGCTTGGTAAACGGCAGACGTGTCAGTTTCAAAAATGTTTGCGGAATCAAGAGCTATATATAGCAGACGAGTGAGATGGATTTTTGCCTGAAACGTCTGTTATTTACTAAAACTTTTTAATAAGATATTTTGTGTTATTTTGAATTTCTTGCGATAATTTAAAATACTTAATAGTGTACTTACCAAAACCTAGAGGGTAGTGAATTATACTGGTAAAAATAGGAGTTTTCTTATTTTCTAAACATAAACTTCCTATTCTTTACAAATAATGGACTAAAAATGCAAGTTCTAAATGCTACATATAAGTATGTATTTGTTAAAGTAGGTAGTATACAAATAAGCAGAACAGGGTTTTGAGTTTGAAACAAAAGATACCTATTTTAGCACTTTGGAAAATAGACAAACACCCATAAAGCAATATAACAGTACATAACTAAAAAAAAACTTTATGATTAAGGATTAAAAGTCTCTAGATAGGTAATTAATTTAAAATAAGACATTTTTGGGCAATTCATATACAGGGTTGCTCAAAAGTTCGGAAAATAAAACACTAAAAAATGACAATGTTTCGACCATCTTTTGGGCAACCCAAAGTTAGTGTCGCTTCCTTTTAACTTCAAATGCGTTCTGTACAGCATACATCAAGTTTCTTTAGGAGTGAGCAGATTGCCTATGTATTTCTTTAAATTTTCATGGGCACAGTTTTCAGAAAAATTTCGTTTGGCTTCGTTTAGTTCATTTTCGGTTTTGGAATGTAAAATTTCCTTAAATAGGGAGTAATATTTTTGTGACAAATCTCGTGGTATTCCGTTTTTCGCCGTTAAAATCCATTTCAAGACCGCCTTCTATAAAGAATTATATGAAAAATACATGAGAGCAATTTTGCTTCTGACCAATGTTTTCTTAGCACTTTCCTCTCTTCTAAATCGTCACCTGTCAAGATAACTCTCGGTCGAATTTTTGATGGAATTATTTCTAGCAATCTTTCAACTGCAAGAACAAATAGATAATTTTTTGTCAATTAGCTAAAATGCCTCCAACGGGTAATCCTCCCGCCGCACTTTGTAACACAAAAAAATATATTTTATGGTCATTAACATCACAATTACCGGATGCATCGACAAACATAATTTCATTTGCTTGTGGTATCTTTACCACACGTTGCATAAGTGGTGTACAAATAGCTGCAGTATAATTATCCTGAAAAGTTATTATTCTATAGCATAGGCCAGTTTTGGCTTTATGAGAAGCCAATGTTTCCTCCAACTTGAGCAACACATTAGACCCAGTACGCTCACCTCTTTAAATTTCCTCTTCCACAAACTAAATACATCCGTTTTTGTTGGTATGTATTGTGGTGCCTATTAAACGCAAAGTTTTCATACTCGTCACCCATTTCTTCCATTTCATCCATACAATAGGTATGGTAAGCTGGCTGCAGAATGACCTCTATTAAACAGGTCCAGTAATTTTTGTTTAGCTGTTGATCCCAAAGGCCTCTCACGAAGTGCTTCAATAACATTTAATCGATGATTATATGTTAAACAAAATTTTATTAAACAAGGCCATTCTACCGAAGTTACGGATTTTATAAAAGACTTGAGCCTTTGAAAGAATTTCTTTATTGTAATAAATATTTTGGCTGGATCAATATTCCTCGACTTTTCTGTTTAGTTTCCGTTGATTTAACTTTTGTAGCCGTAATTAAATGACACCTATAAATACGTTTTTGTCATACGCTCCCAAAAATAGCTATTTTACGGACTCATTTGAGTCCGTAAAATGCTTTACGTACCTAAATGAAGTTTTTCAGGACTCATCTGCTATTCCGGACTCGGCTAACGCCTCGTCCGGAAACAGCAATGATTCGTCCTGAAAAACTCCATTTTAGGTACTTGTAACAAAAATAACTATTAAAAACATTCCTCGGTGCAGTCGTGAGAACTATAAATGTTTTTTCAATGGTCCAGGTTTCTCTAGTTGCAGCTTCCAGATCAGATACCCATTTCTAAAGGAAAAGTACGAATTAGGTTTGAGTATTATTTCTATTAATCCATTTTCTTCCAGTGGTGCATCAATTATAAACCCAAAATGTTGAGTTTAATCAGTATATATTTTCACCAAAATATTTAAATAATTATAATCATTTGGCAATTCACGCATTTTGCAATTTATTTCAAAAAAACCTCTCCGATAGATCACACAAGTTCACAAATAAAACAAAAACTAGCAGACTAGCCTCGCAAGTATAGAAAAAAGTGTAATGCGTTAGGAGCAGGCGTTTGTGGACGTGGACGAACGACTCTTTTGCTTCCGAATATGATACCAACATTACCGAGTAGTCCGAGTACTGACCGACGCTACGCAGCATAAAGAAAGTAGACAGCTCTTAGACGATGAACCATCGTCTAAAAGATAGCTGATACCCGAATCTAGCCGAACAGCTATACACTGCTCAACAAAATTTCTTACTTCTATTTATTAGCTTGTTATCAGCGCTTGATATAGAAAGTACAGTTAGACGTGTAATGCGTTGGGATCAGGCGTTTGTGGACGTGGACGAACGACTCTTTCGCTTTCGAATATGATACCGACATTACCGAGTACCGACCGATATTACGCAGCATAAAGAAAGTAGAGAGCTGATACCCGAATCTGGCCGAACAGCTATACACTGCTCAACAAATTTTCTTACTTCCGCTTTATTAGCTAGTTATCAGCGCTTCATACAGAAAGAAATATAGCAGATCGATCAATTAGCATCAAGGTATGAATTTAGTTTGTGTATACATGTACCCAAAACGAAAACGAGCCCACATTATTTGACTATACTACAGCGTAATGACATATATTTTCTTTCAAATGCATTTTATTAAATATAAATTAATTATAATTGTGAACAATTAATAACAGTCGTATAATACTATGATAGGTAGGTACTTTACTATTTAATTATTATTTGTTTTTGTAATTTTAAACAATACATGGCGAAAACTATATGGCGAGGCTTTCTCGAAATTTTTCCAAAACAAATTAAAATAATTTCCTTTAGACACGGTTGCAAGTGGATTGAAAAAACCTTTTTAAAATTCATTATTTTATCTTCTTTATTCATTATTTAACACAATGATTTTTTATTTCAAAAAACAACCCCAGAAACTATTCAATTGTTGCGTTAAGAGGCTATGTAAACAGCAGATGTATCAGGCAGTCTTGGGCGGACTCGTCTTCTAAATATGAAATATTTTTCGGACATTGGCGGAATTAATCGAATGGATAACGCGTCTCCTGTTTACAAATATGCCGCCGGGACGCCACTGGAGTTTATATTTGTAATCTAATTAAAGCTAGACGAGCCACTCATTACTGCAGATAACACTACCAAATTTCAATAAAATCAGTAAAAGGATATTTAAGATATTAATAAAAAAACGTTTTTTTTTTTAAGTTTGACCCCCTGTATCTTGCATTTGCGGACCCAAGTTTATATAAAAATATGTTCATGTTTTCTTATGTAGAATCATTCCTGATATTATTCGAACGATATTTCCGGACACCCTGTATAAAAAGACATTCCTCATAAGACAGCAAATATTGTGACATTTTTTACTTACTTTCTTAATGATGTCTGGTATTGGTAAAATATAATGAGCTTCAAATTGCAACGGTCATCAAATTTTCTAATATAAATTTTTGAACGGACTCTTAGACCGGAACATACCAAATCCATTCATCTAGTGACCATATGTCAATACAGGTACGATCCCTCTGGATGTCCTATTCTTAGAACCCAAACGTTAACTAATGTGGAGATCTGATTCTGGAGAAGGCATCTCTGGTTAAGTCTTCCAAACCAAAACTTCTACCCCAGTTTCTATATACAAAAAACGTTCGGCTACCCCCTGTTCGAGTATACCTCTAACAAAAATACTTGCGCATTATAATCATCAAGTAGAAGTTCATAAAAATATTGTCAATAGTGTTGTATAACCACCCCAGGTCGATTCAACATAGTTGAATGAGATAAGTAAAGTTATGCTTTGTCTTTATTTTGCCAATGATCGTCAAAATAGATTAAAAAGAAAACCCATCCCTACGTTGTGTTATTATTATATCTTGCACAACTTTACTTACCTTAAATGCGCTTCTACGAAACACTATTAGGGAAACTTGAGGGAAAGGGGCGTCATGTGAATTAAACCACAAACTCCCAATATACCTAATTTATTAAAGAAAGAGTGCCGGGCTCAGCCTGGAATTCACGAGTGGAAAGATTACGGCTGAGAAACCCTCGAACTAAATTCCTAAACCGAATTATGCTGTATAACCTTTATTAGTATAATAATTAATTAAAGTACTGTCTCCCGCGCCACAATTCGTAGTTCCACACTCGTTACAATACATTTAAAACTGAAGGGGTTGTTGTTAATTATCCAGATACCGCTAGAAGGTACTGAAATCCTGGATTACGGAGGCTACCTAGCTACTTAGTTGCAAGTTGGGCCAATATCTCTAGAATGATCATTATATTTATAACTAGGATATTCTCCCGTCAGGGTAGGAAATGGTTAGTATAGATTCATCAAGGCCCTTGCGTATACTCTCAGTCATACTAAAATTAAAATCCTAGTACGAAAAGACAGCAAATAATACATTTTGGTTCTCATTTAAAGCAGTGTTGTTCACATCATGAAACGATTTCATTAAATATGTACACATGTTATGCTATCAAATATGAATTATCCATGAGAATCAAAGAAATACTTGTGCAAATTAGGTTAATAACAATATTATAAATTTTCGACCTGTAATGACATGTTGTAACACAGAAGCAGAACAATCCACCAAAATAAACTGTACACTGCGCTGGTCTTTGATTCCCTGTCTCCCTTCTCGAACGATCCGCTTTCCGATCTCTCGAAAAAAATCTGACAAAACCCGAGTTCAATTTATGACTTGTTTTCTCTGTTTCTTTCTTTATATATATGGCGTGTCCCAAAATCGAATGTATAAGGTCAAATCAAATAATATTTTAAATAGGCGGGTTACCTCAATAGACTTGTCATTGACCGATGTGCATTTTTACTAGCGTAAATCAATCCTACCTAAGCTATATGAATTCCTCGGCATTCGGAAGTGAAATAACAAACCAGGCTAAATTTCTAGCCAGATACCGACACGACGAACATAAATTCCTGACAATATTATTAATTTGTTAGAAAAAGTATTGGTGTCTTATTTAAAACTGAAACAATTACTCTTCAA
>JAEQML010068669.1:0-18094 GCA_016904865.1 Pissodes strobi | reverse complement strand
CATAATAACAAGTTAAAAACCATAAAAAGTACGATAGGGCTTAAAGACCCCCAGTTAAAGCGTACAAACTCTAAGATCTAGCATCAGACTAACATTAAAAAACAGATATTATCAAAATGATAAATTATACAGTCCCCACCTACCAGTCATCCACAACAGCACTGACAGCTCTCAGTTTTATGATTGAAGTATTCAATAAGAGAATAAAAGGGATGTTTTATAAAGAAGAGTTTAATTTTTTGTTTAAACTTATTCCTGGTGAGATGTTTGTTTTCAAACAGTCCGGTAGTGCATTATATACCCTGATACCCATATATTGCGAACCTCTTTCAAATGGTGCTGTACTGTGTCTTGGTACCGCTAGTCGATCTCCATTCCTAGTACTGATGTATCCAGAGCTTACTGATGTATTTGTATTAAACAGCAGTATATTATCTCTAACAAACATATTTGTATTAAATAGGTAGAGGGCAAAAACTGTCATAATTTTTAGTCTTACAAAAATTGAGGCACAATGTTCTAAATAAGAGGCTTCTGCTATAGTACAAACTACTCGTTTTTGGACTAAAAAAATTCTGTTGATTGTTGATGGATGACTTCCCCAGAAAATCAAGCCATAAGACAGTCTAGACACAACATATGCATAATAGAAACACAATATTGAATTCAGCCCCGCTAGCGCTCTTAAATTCATGATGGCAAAATTTGCTGATCCAATTTTTTTTACATATAGGTATTATCCCCCTGTTCATTTCAATTTAAGTTCTCGTTCAGCATAACACCTAGAAATTTTATGGCTTCACTTTGTGTTATTAAGTTGCTGTTACCCAGGGGTATTCCTTTAGGAATTTTGTGGCTTGTGATGAATTTACGTTAGTAAAGTGCATTAAATGTGTTTTAGCATTGTTCAAAACAAGTCGATTTATTCTGTACCAGTCAGACATTTTTTTTTTATCACTGTGCTTATCAGGTCAAGCGCAGTATCTAAGTTTGCATGGCTTATCACTTCTGGGGTATCTTCCACAAATTGAACCAGAAAAGCACCAGAGTTACTCATGAACTGTGGCAGATCATTCACATATATCAGAAAGAGTAGATGGGCCAAAATTGAGCCCTGAGGTGCGCCAATATTAGTCTCTCCAAGATCAGATTGAGCCACATTATTTTTAATACCATTGTGTTCATACGTAAGTTGGACCCTTTGGCAATGATCCTTCAAGAAAGACTTAATCCACCTCAAGCACAAGGCTGTGATACCAGCTGCTTTCTAGTTTTTGACATAAAATTTCATGATCCATCACATCAAAAGCTTTTGCCAGATCGAAACAGACACCAAATGTTGACTTTCCTGCATCCAAAGATTGCACTATATTATTGATTTGATCATATAAAACAGTACGTGTGCACCTATTTTTTTTAAATCCATGTTGAGTAGCACCAAAAAAACCCCTCTGAATCAAAACATTCAGAATTCACTTATACATTACCTTTTCGAAGCCTTTAGAAAATACTGAAGGGACTGCTACAGGTCTATACTTGTTAATCATATTTTTCGGTCCTTTTTTAAATATGGGGATAAGTTTTGAAATTTTTAGGTGGGATGGAAAGTGACCCTCCATAAACGATTTGTTTATTATTTATGTTAGTGGCTTTGCTATTAGTTATGCAGAATAGCCTATTTTGTTACCGCGTTTCTGATCCAGATCAGCATATTTCTTCTTGAATACTTCATTTGATTCATTTTCAAAAGAGTATTTACAAATAAATTATAAATTAAACCCCAAACTGAAATTTCAACCAATCTCTCACACAATCAAATAATGTGAATGTGTCAAAACAGAGAAACAATCCACTCCAGAGCTGCACCCAGATTATACCCAAGGGCCTACAAGATCAGCCGAATCCATAAGCAATAACAAAATAAATAAAATATATCCATTTTTCTGAAAAGTGAATGCATGTGAAAGCTTTGCTTTGCTTTTAATTTGTTTTCCCTGCCATTTGCCTTTGAATTAATTCATGAAATTTTGCAAAGTTGCCAATTACGTGAACGTCAATGTGATTCATTAAAATCGAGTCAATGGAAGTGATATTTTGATCATATTTTAATAGTTTTAATCCAGTCTATTGTGTCTTGTGTTAATATTCGTGCAAAAACTGAAAAAAAAAAATCGGTAAATGGTGAATAGCAAAAAAATTCTATGGTGCGTTCCATTTGATGTGCTCAGCGTTTTGCGTCGAGATTTGGGTCATCTATAGTCTGTGTCAGGATGGAATGTGATGTTTGTAAATCACCGGGAACCAGCATAAAACAAAATGCTGTAAAAACTGTTCTAAATTAACAGCTTCTGAAATAAAGGTTCTGCAATTGAGAGAGAGAGAGAGAGAGAGAGGGGAGAGAGAGGGAGATAGAGATAGTAATTAAATTCTTATGTAAACAATGCAGACAGTTTGAAACGCACAAAATGCTCCTAAGTACTATTGTAACGTAATCTAATCAAGGGAAAAGATGAGATGATTGACATTTTGAAACATAAAATTAAAGAACTGGAAAAGGTACAGACTCAGCGTGCTCTCAGATCTTTCAGCGAAGTAACTCAGATCACAAGCTCTTCGACTCCAGCCCCTAAGACATCCTTCCCCACAAAAAATATACCGAGCCTTGTTATTAAGCCAAAGACCCAACAACATGTGGAAAAAACTAAATCGGATGTACAAAAAATTAATCTTGATGAACTTCAAATCGGTGTGAAAACCAAACGCACTACAAAGGACGGAAGTTTAATAACCAAATGTGAAAGCAGGGAAGATGTGGACATATTAGAACAGAAAATGAGAAATGCATTACAAAACTATGATGTTGAACTAGCAAAAATTAGAAACCCCCGCTTCAAAATTACAGGATTTGAAGGAAAGGTAGACAGAGAGAACTTGGGCCGGCACATCAGAGAACAAAACAAGTTTATTGATGAAAACGATATGCTTCAAATAACATACGTTAAAGAAATAAGAAGCAATCAGACATCTACGTTGTTTGGTTAATGCTCACCAAACATTTTTCGTAAATTGATTACAAATAAAAAGGTGTACATTGGCTGGGAGAGATGTACAGTATATGAAGACATCCCTACCCAGAGATGTTTCTAATGTCAGGTGCACTTCCACCAGATCAATAGTTGTCCAAACAAGATTGTGTGTGAATATTGTTCTGAGGAGCACCCCTCAAAAGAGCAAATGCCAAATACAAATTTAACCATGATGTTCAGCACGAAGCCAGTGATCCAAAATGCCCATCGTACCAGTATTTACTGACAATTCAAAGAAGCAAAATAGATTATGGTTCAGACTGATAAAGAAACAATCTTTGATGACCTCAAGAACGTTGTCGACAGGATTTGATGTACTGGAAATTAACTTTAAAAAATATATAACAATCCTATTTCATCCCTACAAATGGCTGATACAAAAAGCGAATTATTTCCTTTTACTCTGTGCTCTACAGAACTTCCACATGAATTTGAAATGAAGAACAAAAACCCAACTGGGCCTACAGTTCTTACTTTTCAGAAGTTCATGTGCAAAAAGAGAAGGCAGATTTGCTTGCAGGAGCGAAATATTTAAATCTGAGCCAGGGATTGATCTTTTTGATTATAAATCAATGATTTGATCGGAATTGCCATCTCGTTCTGTAAAAGGGATCGGAGAAAGGTAAATGTGATTCGATGACAAGATATTGGTCAGATTATAGATGCTGCCTCTGTCGAGAAAGCTTTATAGAGACCATTCTTTGTCCTAACATTAAAATGACTGGTGTCGTTAAAATAAGAAGAATAAAGCACTATCATTGGCCGGCCGTCGACAATTTCGTCAGTTGTGTGTCTCTTTTTAACTCCTTAGAAAGCCCGTATCTACGCGCTCCGTCTTAGGTTCGGTTCTCTAATCGCCGTAAAAAGCCATAAGGTGAATCTAAAATACGGCCGGGAATCCAGCATCAAACGGACAAATTGGGGACTTTTAGCATGGCACTTTTCTAAAAATAACTATAAGCTGAAAATTAAATTAAAATTCATTGACCAAATGACCTTACTGAGAAGCCGCGCCTGCTTTATACTCTACTGTATTGTGTGAATATTTGAGCGCTGTTGCTGTTATATTATATTGTTGTTGTTACTTTCACGACAATATATACATACTAAAGGCAACCAAGAGAACAAGGTACATAAGCTAGTACTTACAGTGCTTAAGCCCTAAGTGCTGAAACATACATTGCGTTTTATCGGGAGCGTTTTAACGGGTCCTATTTGGCGGAATGAGGAGAACCTATAATTTTAAATCGAACAGTCTACACATGTGAGGTCAAATCGCAGCGAAAGTAACATGTTGCCAAACAGGACCCGTTAAAACGCTCCCGCTAAAACGCAATGTATGTTTCAGCACTAAAACAATGCTTCACTTCCCTGTTGGGTTAGTTATAATATGTAAGCCCATCTATCCTTCTATATATTGATCTGATATCTAATCTACTCATCTAATACCTTCCTTCTATTTCTTCACTCATTCTTCTAATTACTCATCTTATTAATTTTACAGTGTGCTCAACTTAGGTCTGTAGGCTTTTTTATATATTTATTCAACGTCAATTAATTTATCAAATATTAATTTTTTTTAACAAATTGAAATTTTCTGTGCAAAACACTAGTCAAAACCGACGGTGAAATACCGATAAGGATAGCAAATATTTCATCCAATTCCATCAAAATCGATAAAGGAGATGTAATAGCCACTTGCGAGCCGGTGCAGTTGGTAACCAGTTGCGAAACGCGGTCAAAAGTAAATCCTTCAACATCACCTAAGGAAGTCCTGGAACATTTCCAGAAGTCGTGGCATCATCTGTCTTCCGAAGAACTACGCAATTTATCAAACAGCAAATCACAGCCTTTGAAAGGGAAAATAGCAATACTGGAAGATACTGGGAGTGCTCACCCCATACGGCAGCATACTCGGAGGTTACCGGTGTCGAAGCAGCAAGAGGTTACCACATTAGCGGACAAAATGCTTGACGGAATTATTGAAGTCATCAAGCCCATGGTCGTCTCATGTTGTCTTAGTCACCAAAAAGGATAGGACTGCCAGATTCTGCGTGGACTATAGAAGGCTCAATGACGTCACCAAGAAGGACAGCTATCCACTTCCCATAATTGATGACACGTTCACGACACTAGTAGGTTCTCATTGGTTTTCAACACTCGATTTAAAGGCATTGACGAACAAGATAAGGAAAAGACTGCTGTTTCTACCGGAAGTGGTTTATATCAGTTTAAAGTTATGCCCTTCGGACTATGCAATACCCCCGCTACTTTTGAGCGTCTTATGGAAGTTGTTCAACGAGGCCTCACTTGGAAGACATGCCTGGTCTATCTTGATAATATAATGGTAATGGGAAAAACTTTCGAAGAGCACCTACAAAACCTGCATGAAGTTTTTACTAGGATCAAGAATGCTCAGCTCTAACTGAATCGAAAGAAATGTTTTCTTTTCCAACAAAAAGTTGAATTTCTCGGGCATGTCGTGTCACCAGGGGGAATCCAAACTGATCAACGAAAGATTACAGCAATCAAAGATTGGCCTCGTCTTCGCGACAAACATGAACTGCGGAGCTTCCGTGGATTATGTCCTTATTATAGAAGATTTGTCGAAGGATTTGCAAATATAGCTGCACCTCTACATAAGCTCACTGAAGAACGAACAAATTATAACTGGGATCGTAACTTTGATTCTGCGTTCAGGAAATACAAATACAAATACAAATATTTTATTAGTGTTACCTGTACAGGGTGTCCCAAATTCGAGCCTCACCATTGGGATCTTGGAAACTAGAAGAGATACGAGGTCGGTTAAATGGAGGCAAAGTTGTGCAATTTGCTGCTGATCAAAATGCCATCTTAAAAGTTTAAAAATTCCGAATATTTACGAAGATTTTTGGAAAAAACCGAATATTCGCGATTTCATTTTAATTTTTTTATGACTCTATTTGAATAGATATAACAAAATACATTTCACATTCTCATTGCTACTTTTTCTGTTCTACAGGATGGTGTTATCAGATTTTCAAACCGACGTTTCGTCTTTTAGCTGCCATCATCAACTTTGTTTTTTTAAATACGGCCCTGGATTTTTTATTACGGATTTTAAGAGCATCTAAAGTTCCAAAACCAATGATGTATTGCGCTTATTCCATAAATGTATATTAATGTAAGTTTCCATAAGACCTCATGTGTTAGAGAGAGACAGAAAACATATTTTTGGTAAGATTTTACCAGGAAATCATTAAAATTAATTTTTCGAATAAGTGTGATACATCATTGGTCTTGGGACATTAGAAGCTCTTGAAGTCCGTAATAAAAAATCCAGGGCCGTATTTAAAAAAACAAAGTTGATTATGGCAGCTCAAAGACGAAACGTCGGTTTGAAAATCTGATAACACCATCTTGTAGAATAGAAAAAGTAGCAATAAGAATGTGAAATTTATTTTGTTATATCTATTCAAATAGAGTCATAGAAAAATAAAAATGAAATAGCGAATATTCGCTTTTTTCTAAATATCTTCGGAAGTATTCGGAATTTTTTAACTTTTGACGTGGCATTTTGATCAACATCAAATTACGCAACTTTGCCTCCATTTAACCGACCTCGTATCTCTTCTAGTTTCCGAGATCCCAATGATGAGGCTCGAATTTGGGACACCCTGTACAATGGTACTTACACAAGTCAAAATCACAATAAATCTTATAATTAAAAGAATCATACACTTGACAATACATATATCTTCAAGAGAACAGTAAAAAATAAGGCACATACCACTAACTAGTCATAAAAGACAGCATTATAAGGTTAAAATACATTACAAATTGTTAAAACTAGAGTTAGAGTTTGGCAACAAGAAAAACAATTAAAATGACATTTTAAAATTTGATATTAACTACTACAATACAATAACTAAAACTAAAATTGGCAACTTAAGAATTCATCCAGGCTATAGAAAGCACGGCCAACCAAAACACCCCATACAGCTCTCTTAAACCGATCAAAAGTTAAACCTTTCACATTGTCCGGCAACACATTAAAAAATACAAGCAGGACCATCTCTGCATCTATTCAAACGGCGGTATCCAGGCACAAGATCTCCACGATTTCTTGTATTATAAGAATGGACCTGTTCATGAGTGGGATAACTGCCTATATGAGATCTAATATACAGTAAATTTTCCATAATATAGATAGATGGCAAAGTCACTATCCCCAGCCCAATGAAAGCAGCCCTACAGTCTGCTCTGTATGAGAGCCCGGCGACTATTCTAATAGCTCTTCGCTGAAGAGCAAAGACTTTTATGGCCCTTGGGCTGTGGCCCCCAAATAATGACTGCATAGGATAGGTGACAGTGACATAAAGAAAAGTATGCCTGCTTAAGCACAGATGGGGAAACACAGTTGGCTAGACCCCTAAGTAAAAATATACTGCTACTCATTTTACAAGTGGATCTATGTTCTAGTCCAATATTGGAAAATCCGGAACAAAAGGTTAAATTATTGATTAAATTACCGGTTAAGCACCGGCATCGGAGCGGTTTGATCGCAAGTACAAGCAGGAGAAGAACGAGTTATCGAATACTACAGTCGAACACTTTCGAAACCTGAACGTAACTACTGTGTAACCCGAAAAGAACTTTTGGCAATAGTTGAGCATTTCCATCAATATCTGTATGGACAAGAATTTCTAATAAGGACAATCATGCAGCACTTAAATGACTTTTGGATATGAAACAGCCTGAAGGACAGGTAGCCAGATGGCTTGAAAAGTTACAACAATATAACTTTAAGGTTAAGCACAGGACAGCGAGATTGCATAATAATGCAGATGCTTTATCCAGAAGACCATGCGAGGATAATTTTAAGCATTGCCAAAGCATAGATCAACGAGAAAGAATTACTCCCATTAGGCAAATGAAGTTTGAGGTTGATCAGCAGTGGACCACAGAACAGCTTAAAAAGGATCAGCTTGAAGATAGTGAAATAGCTCTACTGCTAAAAGCTAAAGAAGAACATCAACCAAGACCAAGCTGGAGAGAGATTTCAACCAAAGGAGTTACTTTTAAAACTCTGTGGACTCAGTGGGACTCCTTGGTAGTGGAAAATGGACTTCTTAAATGAGCCTGGGAAAGCGCCGATGGAAAAGTAGTGAAGACACAGTTAGTGGTACCAAGGAGGAAGATATCGGAAGTTCTGGAAGAAGTTCATAATGGAAAGTCTGGTGCTCATCTCGGAGTGAACAACACGATTGACAAGATCCGCGACCGATTTTACTGGGTCAACTACTGCCAGGATGTGAAATCGTATTGTGGGCAGTGCTCAATCTGTGCTGCAAGTCAAGGACCCAAAACAAGATCTAGGGGCAAAATGAAACAGTATAATGTGGGCCTACCGTTTGAACGTATCGCCATTGACGTAGCTGGCCCTTTTCCAGAAACAAATAATGGTAACAAGTACATTTTAGTGGTAATTGACTACTTCAGTAAAGGGCCTGAAGTATTTGCGATCCGCAATCAAGAAGCTGTTACCATAGCAGAGGTCCTCGTGAATAACCTATTCAGCAGGTTTGGTGTTCCGTTAAAGTTGCACTCAGATCAAGGACGCAACTTCGAATCCATGGTTTTCCAGAAAGTCTGTGATTTACTCAACATCCATAAAACACGGACTACAGCCTTACATCCATAATCAGATGGCATGGTTGAGAGGTTTAACAAGACCATTGAAGAACACTTGTCAAAGGTCGTAGATGAACATCAGAAAGATTGGGACCAACACATACCACTATTTATGATGGCATATAGATCAGCAGTTCATGACACGACAGGATTATCACCAGCCATGGTTTTATTTGGAAGAGAGCTCCGTTTACCCTGTGACCTATTATTTGGAACGCCAGACAACCAGGATATGGAAATTTAAGACTACGCGGACTCTCTTAAGGAAAAATTACTATATATCCATGAATTAGTCAGAGAGAACACGGAGAAAGCCAGTGACCGAATGAAGACACGATATGATCTCAAAGCTAACTCTATGGGCTTTCAGATGAATGATAAAGTCTGGTTATATAATCCGCAGAGGAAGAAAGGAAGATCTCCCACTAACGGCAGTATGGGAAGGGCCCTATACAGTCATCAAAAGAATTAATGACGTAGTGTATAGAAGATTATAAATGTGACGCTAGCAGAGTATACTATGAATATCGTTCCGTGATATTTGCAAGTTTTAAGTGGTAAATTTGTGTCGTTTTTCATGTTACGCGTATGCACTGAAAGAGCTTAGAAAACAGCGCATTACCGGTAAGCTATACATTTCCAAAACGCTCGCCCTTATAAATAAAAACAGAAAAACCAGTTTTCTTCGATACTAATCCTCCCATTTTCAACACACAAAAACTTATCGTTTTAAATAAACAAAATTAAATAAACGTAAACAATAACAATCCTTCTCAATTTGGTCGCCGGGAGTTTTCGCACGACTATACGACATACGATAAACCTTCGAATAACGTTAACTCTACATAATGTTATGCATGTACATATAAAACTTTTTTTTTCCTGTTGTTTTTCCTATTGTCTACCAAACTTATCCTAGGGTCACCTGTGTTTGTCAATAAATGTCCTGATAGGCCCCAGGACGAGAAGGGTGTCCTCTGTGTTATCCTTATCCCTTCGATTTAATGTAAAACATACGAATATTTAACAGACCAAATGGCGACAGTGTTCAAGTGTTGTAAGAAAAATCAGGGTAACCTGATATGTATTTTTTGCAACAATATATACCATAAAAGTTGCTTGGAAAGAACGCGACATCACTCGATAATCAACGATAATTTTATTTGGTGCTCCAAAGCATGTATAGAAAAAGCAACTACTCATGAACCAGATACAATTGAGACTCTGCGGGAGATAATATGTGACCTGAAAGACGAACTGGATCAGAAGAACCAGTACATAACAAGGCTGAAGCGAAGCTCCACATCATACCAAGAAGAAATCGCAGATGTAGAGAAAGCATACTTGGAAAAAATAGAATCCCAAAGAGGAAGGATCGAAACTATGACAGCTCACATTGACGAGCTCAAACGCCAGGTCAACTCAGACACATCAATGGAAGCAGGGACACAAACAGACAATAAAATTTCCTCACCTAAAGGAACGCAAACTTGCCACCAGCTGCCAACTCGCAATGAGAAAGGGATACACAGTTGGAGAGAAAACTCAATTAGCAAGTGTAACCACCCAAACCGACACCTTATATGCCACGCATGCTGAATCTCAAACTGACCCAGATTCTCATCAACCCACACACCCTGCCGTCCGCGAAAACAACCAACCAAACCTGAAAAACAGTGCCACCAATGATCAGAATCTTAGGAGGCGCCAACTGCTCATAATCGGCGAAGAATTCCACACAAGAGGCTTAAGCATGTTGCTTAAGAGCAACTCCAATAGTAGTTGTGACATCAACTGCCAGTACGCGCGAAATGTCACTGTTGAAGACATAATAAATAAATATTCTGACTTGCTTCTGAAACTTACGAAGAAAGACTATATCTTGCTTTGTACCGGAATTAAGGATGCTTCTCTCGGAAGAGTGATTGGCCCCCACATCTGGTCAAAACTGATGGATATCTCCAATGTATCTAATTTAATCATAATAGGTCCTGCATATGCCTCAAAGAGACCAGTCCTCAACAACTTTATCTACGAACTTAACTCGAACATTCACAAGCACGTCCACAATGACACGAACAACTCAGTATTTCTGAGTATGGACAATTTCACAACTGAAGAGGGAAAAAATTCGTTCTGCACACCAACCCTAAACGGGAAGCTTAAAATTACCCGGTTTTTATGGAATGAAGTTATAGCTTCACTGAGCTCCACCAGACCTAGGCAGCGGAGACACGTCAACGCATCAGTAAACCATGAGACAAATTTTTAAATTTATTCAACGGATCTGAATCAGATCATCCTCCGATATTGGAATTAACGTCGTCACACCCAAGTTACAGAGTCCATAACAAAAACCTTAACTCGATTTACTATCAGAATGTTCGGGGAATGCGCACTATAGCACTGCAATTTATGATGTCCGTTGGTAACAGCGATTATGATTGCATCATGCTTACGGAGACGTGGCTCTCCCGGGATCACTTTTCATCAGAGTTTTTCACTGAAAATTACTCAGTGTTTCGCTGCGATCGCGACTATGACCAACTGGACTGCAGCCGAGGCGGTGGCGTCCTTATCGCCATCAAGTCGGAGTACCACTCGAGAACAGTTTCCGCTTTCAAGAGCCTTGACTATGAGAGCGTTTGGGTAGAAACAAACTTTGGTAGCAGCAAGGAAATTCTTTGCTGTGTTTACTTCCCTCCTGGATCAGCCCTCGACGCTTATAGTCACTTTACAAACAGCTGTGAAAGCGTAGCCAGCAAATATAACCACGCCATTTTTTTCATCTTCGGCGACTTCAACCTGCCTGGCGTGAGATGGCTCGAAGAAGAAGGCTATTTGACTCCAACGGGTATCCGTAATCCCATAGAGGAAGCTGTGATCGACTGTATGTACTTCTTGGAGCACCAGCAACGCAACAATATTTCGAATGCTCTGGGTAGAATATTGGACTTAGTATTTGTCAGCGATATAAGATACTCGAAAATAACCAAAAGCGAATTTTCACTAGTACAATGTGACGAACACCATCCCTCTCTAGAATTCCTCTTTGATAGCCACACGTTACAGTTTATAGACAATAAGATTAACATCACTTTGCACCAGTTTCCAATGGCTGATTACCGAAGGGTAAATCTCTTCCTGAACAACGCCGACTGGTCATTCCTTGATAGCCAGGAAGATACAGACCTTCTGGTGCGACAATTCTACGACATTCTGCAAGAAGCGATCGACACACACGTTCCAACCAAAATAGTAACGAGTGGCAAATTCCCAAAATGGTACTCTCCTGCTTTAAAAAAGATGATAGCTCATAAGAATAAACTATATCGAAGATACAAGAGCTCTGGAAGCGAGTGTGACTATCAGATATACTCAAGTGTTCGCCGTGAAACCAAGTTTCACATTGAGCTTTGTTATGCCTCGCACATCGCATCCGCAGAACATATGATTCCGGAAAATATAAAACACTTCTGGGGTTTTATAAACTCATTGAAAAAGGATTCTGGCATACCCAAAAGAATGCAAAACGATGGCAATTTCCTCGAAAGTCCTCAAGAAATAGCAAATGCCTTCGCTGCTCACTTCCAATCAAGTTATTCCGATCACACCGGGATTACTGTGGATCCTGAAATACACGAGAGTATTGTGCAGGGCAGCACGCTACTCCAGCATCAATTCACCATAGTCGAAGTTACATCGAAGCTCAAGGAGCTTGACTGCAGTAAAAACGCCGGCCCAGATGGAATTCCACCTATCTTTTTAAATCGTTGTTCGCAGTCGCTTGCTGCACCAATCTGCACCATCTTCCAAAAAACATTCAACAAAGGAGTTTTCCCAACTTTCTGGAAGCATTCCACCCTTTTTCCCATTTACAAGTCCGGCGATAGGACCGAAATCGGTAATTACAGAGGTGTATCAATGCTATCCACGTTGCTGAAGATTTTGGAATCAATTCTGACAGATGAGATCTTCCGTACCTACAAAAACTATATAACCGAAAATCAGCACGGTTTTTTCCAGGGGCGTTCAGCAAATTGCAACCTAGCGGTGTATCAAAATTTCCTAGTTACCAGTCTGGAGATGGGAAAGCAAGTCGATGTTATATACACGGACATATCTAAGGCGTTCGATAGTGTTTGCCATGAGCTGCTTCTCATAAAGCTCTCAAAGATTGGAATTGGCTCTTACTACTTGAACTGGGTTGCAAGCTACCTGTCGGATCGTCGGCAGCGTGTACTCATGGGCGGGGCTACATCTAAGGAGATCCAGGTGTTGTCGGGTGTGCCTCAGGGGTCCCACATTGGTCCAGTTCTGTTTTCCCTATTTATCAACGACATCTCGTCATGTTTTGAAGAATCGGACTGGAGCGCCTGGTTTTATGGTGCAAGAAAAACTGCCTAAAACTAAGTGTCAAGAAATGTAAAAAAATGAGCTTTTACAAGGGGATGAATCAAATTGACCACAATTACACCATCGATAGTGAGACTCTGGAATTGGTAACTGTCTTTAATGATCTAGGGGTGTTGTTTGACAAAGATCTGTCATTCACTTTACATGTGGATCAAATAGTTTCGAGAGGCTTGCGGCTGCTTGGATTTATAAAGAGGAACACTGCATTGATGACGGACACCAGGGCAATTACGACACTTTTCAACTCTAGTACTTGAATACTGCAGCACCATTTGGTGCCCGCAGTACCAGTGTCACATATCTAGGCTCGAAAGGGTGCAGAATAAATTTGTTAAATATTTATTGTATAAACATCGTTTCCCCTATCGCGATTTGACCTATGACACTAGACTCCTGCTCTGCGGTCTTAAATCGCTGCAAGCTAGACGAGAGAACCAGCTTCTGTTTTTTCTTCATACACTGATCAACGGGAAGATTGATTGTGCCGATTTACTGAGACTCCTATACCTCAAGATACCAGCGAGAACTTTAAGACACCAACAACTGTTCCACCAACATTATCACCGAACCAACTACGGACAAAGAGCATTTGTGGATCGAATGGTTACGGTGTACAACGACAAGTTTAACCACCTAGATATTTTTAACATAAGTCTCAACTCACTGAAGCGTATTGTGTCTTGAACTTTTTTTTATTCTTCTTACACGTTTTATTATCGAATATGTATTGAATGTTAAGTGTTGCAAATGTTTTATACAATGTCCTACGATTAATTGTTTTTAACTCTTTTCGTACCATTTGGAGCTTTGCTCTGTGGTGTGCATGTAAGTACTAAATAAATAAATTCAACGTAGCCCCAGGAGCAAACTGAAAGTTCTGTTGTCCACCTCGACAGGCTGAAACCATATCACGGACATGAAGTAGCTAATCGGGACGTTCAGGTTTAAGAGGGAGGCAATGTCACGGCTAGCAACCATCCGAATGTTTTTGTGCTACCTTATAGAACTAGCCTTGTCGCGTCTGTGTATGAGTCATCGCCGGCCGCGAAGATTCAGGAACTGTGGAATTCTCTCGATGTCCTGGTCGAGAATCATATAGAGTGGGCCTCGCTTCTTCGGGAGTATTCGTGATAGACTTTAGATTGTATATAAATGGCAGGCAGAAAGCGTGTTGAGTTAATTAATCATTGAGTTCTTAATTGTAAAGATTTAATAGTTGCAAAGTTATAAGAGTAGTTTAGTGGGTTTAATTGTATAAAGTAAAGAATAAAGAGAGTATTATCGTAAAATAGTAAAAGTTGTGATTCGTTCAGAATCCATGGAAAAACGTAACAATATAATACAAGACAATAGTCAGCAACTTAGTCCGAATCTGACATACAACTGCCGTTCTATCAGAATCAAATTAATACTGTTCCGTGGAATATGTGCTACGTTGCCAACGGCAGTTGAAATCGACACGATCAGTTGATGATCAGTTCTCTTAAAGTTCAACACTTTTAGAAATTATATATTGTGGGGATATAATTATAGCAAGTATTCTATAATGAAATATCGATGCCATCCCCGTCAATCGGAGAAAAGAGTTATTTGTTTTACTAGGCAGCAAAGTAGTAGATTGACTGTCGCGGCTGATAGTTCATAGCCGAGCGTAGCGAGGCTAGGAATTCAGCTAAGCTGCCGAGTTGAACATATAATTTTTTCTTCGATTGTTTATAATGATATATGTATATTGTATATTTGCAAATTATTACAATTTCCACAATCTTTTTATTTTTCCTGTAGTGATAAATTAAAACAAAATTTGATAGAAATCGCAATTGTTGGAATGGTTGGTTGCTATGGAAATGTATATGTCCATAATAATTATAGTTTGACAACTTATGTCAAACGTTTTATCCCCATTGAGACTAATCATTTTGCTGCCTAGGCAGGAAAGTACTTACTTTGCTGCCAAGGCAGGAAAAGTAATACTTTGCTGATTGATATGTGTCTGCAATATTAATATTTGCTGTCAATCGGAGAAAAAAATATTTTTACTTCGGACGAAAAGCACATTGCGCCTCGTGCAGCAAATTTTACCATCGTACGAAAATGTGTAACTTTTTCCACCTAAGTACACAATATACTATTCTAGATATGGTACCGACTATGGTTTTGCCCAACTAACCAATAGCCGACTAGTCGGTCGTCTTAACTATTTCCATTTTCAATACACTTTGTTTCCTATCACTCATCGCAAAGCTCACTACATATTTTTGTGTCGCTTGTTTTGTCATTACTCAAAAATAAACTGTTCTAACCCAATCATATTTTTTTGAAGCGATAGATATTTTGTTCTTATTCTGTAGTAGGGTACAATTTCATTTTATTTTATTATCAAAAATATGATAATATTTTTAGAAGCGCTAGATATTTTGTTCTTATTCTGCAGTAGAGTACAATTTCATTTTATTTTATTATGGTATTATTAAAAACGCCCCTGTAATGCAACAAGCTTGGTTTTATTAATTATTTCTCGTGCTGATTAATCGTCAAATAGTTGCCGACTAATCGCCGACTTGCCCGAATAGTCGATCACTAGTCGATACATTAGTATATTTTCTTTACAATTTAGTATAATTAAAATGTATCTTTTTTTAGGCTAGAGAAACCCCAGAACCAGTATTTGATCTATCTGATTGTGATTTAACAAATATTCCCAGTGGAATTTACTCCCTCTGCAAGGTATTTCTTAAAGAGTCGCTTATGTTGCAGAATAACCATATCACCTCCCTGTCTGGAGGTGGTGACTTAAAGGATCTTATTAACCTAAGGGTTTTGGATATTTCAAGTAATGATTTTCATCACTTACCAGATGATATTTTCCTGTTAAAAAATTTGCAGGTAAAATATATTCATTTATTCATCAAGTTTCAATAGCATAACGCCAATTCCATAAATAACAAATATAGTAAAAGCTGAAATAAGGTACAAGCAAAATATACTTCATACAAGCAAAAAAATTAAATACTGTGTGTATAAAGTTTCGAAAACTGCCGCAAGATGGCGTAACTGCTATAGTAAATAATAAAAACTAACTTTTCTCCAAAAATACCCAGTATTCGGGACCACTTTAATAACACCAACAAACAGCTTGACTAATTCTGCATCAGTTCGGTTTATAGCTTTTTGTCGTATCTTCAACAATAAAGGTGTGGGAATATGATAAATAATTAAATATATAAATTGTTCTCTCCCCTTCTTGTAAGGTAATCAAGTGGGGACTGGTTTGAAAGAGAATTTAAAGCTCTTTCAAATTCTTTTATGGGGGCCGTTAATTTCTCTTACACGAACTAGAGGTCGTTTTTTTGAGATTTTCGCGAAAAAATTAAATGGGACGGTATGTTTTTCGAAGAGTGGGAAGAGGAGAAAATTACCTAAATTTTAGCGAAAACCGCAGTTTGATATCTTTATTCGTTTTTGAGTTATTTTGACATAACCTGTTTTTCAATTGACAAATAATAAATATTACCTATAAATCAAATATTATTGTTTTCAAACAGAATATTAGCTGAGTAGCCACTATAAATTAAATAAAAAAATCTTTTTATTCAAGAATTTCACCGTTGCGAAAATTGTTCGGCCTTATTCGCTATGTGCGTTACAGGACGCGAGATCTGGTGGTACAAAATGTGGCGAATTTCTTAGATACGCAACACGTCTAGTACATCGGAAACGATTGAAAATTCAAGAAAAATTCTTGATTTTAGTGCAATATAATTAGTTCTGCAGATAATACGTTGTCATATGAGAATATTTATCGATTCGACTGAAAAAAGGCAAGTTCGATATTGAATTTTGTGTGTATATAATACTAAAACTTTGTAGGTTATGAAAGCGTACACATGAGAATATCATAATAATAATAATAGCACTGTGAAATTGATACGATTAAAAATTCGATTCATGAAGTTTTACTGAAATTACTTTAGAATAATGAAGACGATTTAGAATAATTTATTTTTCAATTTGGAAGTTGATAGACAAACTGAAATTAAGTTATTAAATATATTTTTCGGGATCATTAGGGTTCTGGTGTCATATGAGCACCGTCGATTTTGAAGCATTTTTTGGGTTCTATGGAAAGATTACATCAAATGGGACACATTAACGCAAAAAAAATTGCGGATGAAGCACATTTTCTCAAAATAAATTGAAAATTAAAATTAAAATTTAACATACATTTTTTTCTAATAAATATAATTCCAGTACACTTTGTCCTAAGGTATGATCGCAGAAGGTTAATAATAACATAATATAAAGCTTCTTTTCATACAAATTGCAAATAAAATTGTTTTTTTGCACTTTAAAGCCATTATGAGATAAACGTCAACATGACTATTTCTTAAAACATTTTTATATAGGTTGGCTTAGCACGGCACAGCTGGTTGTTGTACGGGTAGATGATGCCAAGTGTAATTTCTATTTGGTTCTAAAATATAACAGCCTCGTGTTGACTATGTTTCAAAAGTACTGTGGGACGAAAACTTCTTATAAATAATGATTCTTAATGGCTTTGTTTAATAAAATAACAATAATTCGAATATATGATTTACTAGAATTAGATGTTACGCTAGAAGGGGGGTAACTTTTAATAATAAGTCATATAAACTAATTCATTTAGTTTATTGAAATATATACAAATTTAAAAGATCATTTGGATTAGTTTAAGAGAGTATCACGCGTACGTTTGTTTTGTTACTTTGAATTAATTTTGATTTTGTGATGGGCGGGGTTGGTCAAGCGCGTAGCGCGCTCGCCTCAATGCGCTTCATTGGCTAATTAAAGTTAGTTTCGATTATTTTTGCTTAATCTGAAATACATTAATTAGGGTTAGTTTAGGTTAGTATGGGTTAGTTTTGGTTAGTCTGGGT